>APFE030694179.1:5489-78040 GCA_000404065.3 Pinus taeda
CCTTATATCTGGTGTTCTTTGATGTGACTGTCTGTTTTTCTTGCTCATTATTTTATGGTACTGATATGCAAAAACAATTCAAAGTGTAAATAAGGAAGATTTGTTAAAAGAACTAGATAATACTGATTCACCCCCCCTCTCAGTATTATTTTCAACATACACTAGATTAAATGGAGAAGTTCCTATTAAGGCCTTCTGTGTTATACAGTCTACCCATAGTGAAAATATTAAAGACTTATGCTAGTTTTTATGATTCTGCTCAATAGTTCTCTTAATGATTTTGATAAGATTTTTATTGGTAGATTCTGCTAAATCATTACCATGAGGGTTTGTAGAATATTTCAATTTCAATCCTCTTTTCATAGAAAATTCAAGTATAGAATTACCAGAGAAGTAAGATGCAGTATAAAAAAAAGAGCGTTTGGGACACCAAACCTGGTAATGATGAACTGATCTATGAATTCAATGATTTCCTCAGAGTTTTCTATCTTCAAAGGAATTGCTTCCACCCACTTAGTAAAGTAATCGGTAGCTATAAGGATATACCTATGCTATTTGGATGAGTGTGGACTGATTTCTCCATTGTTATCCAATCCCCATTGTTTAAAGGGTTGTTCAATGTTGATTGGTTGCAAAGGAAAAGTTGAATTCCTTTGTCTTCCACTGGTAGTTTGACATGTTTGGAATTTCCTTACATATTCATGAGTATCTCTAAATAAGGTGGGCCAGTAATAGCTAGCATGAATGATTTTGTGGGTTGTTGTATTAGCTCCAAAATGTCCTCCTACCTGACCATCATGTAGTTCCTGCAAGACCTTTTGCGCTTTAGGTTTTTCTAAGCATCTTAACAAAATTGAATCACAATTCTATCTAAGCAACACATCATCAACAATTATGAAGTTTTTTGTCTTTATTCTTATGGCACATTTATTTTTATAGGAAAGATTAGAAGGGGCATACCCATTTTTTAAATAGAATATCAAATCTACATATTGGGATTCAGGATTAATAGTACTTATCTCATTGATTTCTTTAATACCATATGTACCTTCATGTTCTTGAATATTAGAAGCTCCTACTAACAATCCGCAAAAACCTTGGCCTTTGACAATCTTTGCTGGTTTAATTTCCAAGTCATATTCTTGTAATGCTATGACCCAATTTTCCCTTTTTTCTCTCAATTCCCTTTGAACTAGTAACTGTCTTACTACTAAAAAAGGGACTATAACTTTTGTATGAGCCTTTAAGAGAAAGGGCCTGAAGTGTTTAATGGATTTATATACAACAAAGGCTTGCTTTTCAACTTCGGAGTAATTGAGCTCAACACCTTGAAGGTTTGAACTATAAAATGAAATTGGTGCTTCCAAGTTTTGATCATTGATTTGTGTTAGCATTGCTGTGTAAGATGAATCAGATTAAGAGTATATAGAATGAAATAATTCGAAAAATTAGGGGTGTTTAATGCAAGAGCATTTATGATTTCTTTCTTGATTGAAAAAAAATCTTCTTTCTCTATATGTCCCCATTTAAACACTGAGTTTTTCTTAATCATAGTTTGTAATGGTAAAACAATCTATGAAAAATCGGGGACAAATATTTTTACAAAATTAATTTGGCCTAAAAATGATTGCATTGTTTTTTTATTATGTGGAAATGGAATTTTAGAAATCTCTTTGATTCTATCTGGATCAATATACATACCATCCTTTGAGACAACGAAACCCAAGAGTTTACCTTGGTCAAGAGCAAAAAAGGACTTCTTAGGATTGAGTGAAATGCCATACCTTTTATAGCACTGAAATATTCATTTCAAGTCATGTAAATGATTTGATCTTTTCTTAGAGAAAACAATAATGTCATTCAAATAGACAACTACTGATTTATTGATTAGGCCTTTGAATGCAATGTCCATTGATCTTTGAAATGTAGCTCCAGCATTGATTAATCCGAAAGGCATTTTTTGATAGGCATAAGTTCCCCACTTGGTTCTAAACGTAGTCTTAAGTCTATCATTAAGGTAGACCAAAATTTGGTTATACCCTAAAAAACCATCTAAGAAGGACATTAATTCAGAACCAGCTACTAAATGGAGAGTTTGCTCCATGGTAGGTAAAGGGAAGTTATCCTTTTGACTTGATTTATTAAGATTTTTGAAATCAATACAAATTCTAATGTCACCATTTTTCTTCCTTACTGGGACCATGTTGGACACCCAATTTGAATGTCTAACAGGAAAAATTATCTTGGCTTTCAAGAGTTTGTTTAATTCAACTTTTATTTGACTCTCTAAGTTAGGATGAATCTTCCTTAATTTCTGCTGTACTGGTTTTTCTTCAGATATCATTGGGATTGTATGTTGTATGATAGATGTATCATACTTTTTCAAATCATCATATTTCCAAGCGAAAACATTTTTATATCTATGCAATAATATGATAAATGTATTTCTTTCTTTTGAAGTAAGTCCTAATCCCAAATTGATGTTTTGTGGATTCTCTTTAGTACCAAGGTTTATTAATTCAAATGTCAAAGTAGAACTTTGGAGCTTTGACTTAGTAATATATTTAAACCTATCTTTGATGTCATAAAAATCTTCAAGTTTGACTATTGGTTTAGGTATTGAATTTTCCTCAAGGTTTTCCTTCATTTGAAGATCATGTTCACTTTCATCAATAATTTGGTCATTATAGGATTTATCAGAAGTTAAGAAATTTAAAATGTTGTCATCATGATTGAATACTCGCCAGTTAGTGACATTATCGGGAATTGATGGTCTAAAAATTAACTCTACTAAAAATCTATCAAGATTGTAATCTTCAGATGGTAGGAGCTTAGAAGCAACATTAGCTAGTAAATTTGTTGTTGCATTCTAAGACCTGGGAATAGGGGAAATATTAAAGACTAGGAAATGAGATACAAGGTCTTGTACCAAGGATTGATAATGTTTAAGGTGACTAGAAAGATAATGTATAGTATTCCTGACTTGTCTTATAATAATTTCAGAGTCACCAAACACTTTTAAATATTTAACTTTAAGACCGATTGCTTTATAAAGTCCTTGAATCAAGGCTTCATATTCAGTAGTATTGTTTGTGCATTCAAATTCTAATCTGCATGATAACATAGTATTTTCTCCCTCAGGACTAACCAAAATACATCATGCTCATGCACCTTCATTAGATTTAGACCCATCAAAATATAATGACCAAAAAAAAGGTTTATCTATAGTTTTATTTACAGTTTCATCAACAATTTTAACACAACTTTATGTATTTGTTTGGGAAAAATTTTCAAGTTGAGATGTGAAACTATTAACTAAGAAGGTGATGATTGAGCAGTAAAATTACCAAAGAATGATTCAGATGAATAGTTACCCAGAATGTTGTTGTTGAATGCTATTGGTTGGTTTTCTTGCTCAAACTCAGTAATAGTATGAGTCATATGC
Source organism: Pinus taeda (assembly GCA_000404065.3). Taxonomy (NCBI): domain Eukaryota; kingdom Viridiplantae; phylum Streptophyta; class Pinopsida; order Pinales; family Pinaceae; genus Pinus; species Pinus taeda. Next base: position 8,935 of record APFE030694179.1, read on the forward strand.
TTCTCTCGATCAATCTTTATCTGATTTGGATTTCCTTTATAGGGCAGCCACATGTGCGACCAATTGGTGGAAATGTAACCATGAAGTTTCTCAAACTAGTTTCTACTTAAAATCAAACCATATAACTTAGGAATATCAGCGATTAAAATATCAATTCTTTGAACAACTCTTGGGTCAGTTGATAACCTAATGGTAACTGAGTTGATTTCTCCTAATACTTGGACCTTAGTTCTATACAATTGGACCATATGAATTACAAACTTTTGGGGTTCAATATTCATTTTAGAAAAAACTAAAGTTGGCATTATATTTGAGGAATCCCCTGAGTCTATCAAGCAATTGTGCAGATTTATATTATAAATATCGTAGGTTAAGAGAAAAGGAGGAGTATGGGAATTTGATCTATCTCCGATTTGAACGACATCAATAGCTTCTACTCTATCAGGAGGTGGTTTACTTGTTTCATTAGCAGCTTTGGATAATACAACATTTGGAAGAGGAGAAGAAGGTACTGCATCTAACTCCTCAAGCAGCAATTTATTTTGATGTTTGAGTTTACTAAGCTCAAACATTATGATATTTGCCTTTGTTTTCTTCATGTCTTCAATAATGTTGTAATCCATAGAGTCTGTAACTACTACCGTTTTAGATGTTGAAGGTGGATTTGAAGCTGATGGCTGATTTTGAGAAGGTATCACTATAGACTTCTTTATGGGAACTTTTTCTTTAGTAGTGGTACCTGTATTCCTTTTCTTCTGAGTTATTTGAACAGGTTCAGGAGTACCTTTAATCCTGGTAGTTAGAGGGAAAGATTCCTGTTCATTTTCTGTATCAGAATTAGGCAACATAATGTCCCACATCCCATGACATTCTACAGTTAACTCTTCTTCAGTTTCTTCAGATGAGACTATCTCTTCTTCTTCATCTTCTTCGGGGTCTGAGTTTGCATTGGATATAGAATTTGGGGGTTTTGATTCAAGTTTCTTAAAGTTTCTAAATGGAATTTTTGTTGAAGTCTCATCTACTTGCTTCTTGATTTCTATTATTTCATTTGACATAGTCTTGAGGACTTTTTGGAGACCTTCCATATCGTAGGGATCTTTAGCCATTTTCTTCTTTGAATCATTGAAGGAGACCTTTTTTTATTTTCTATCTTCATTTTCTAAGGCAATGATGCGTTTCTCTACAGCAAGTGCCTCTTTCATATTTTTTGCTAGAGTCAATTTTGCAGCTCTATCTACAAAGATAGCTATATTCAAAGGTAAATCTGTTATATACCATTCGCTTCTAACTTGCTCACTAGGTTTAGAGGTAGTCATAATACTATTTAAGAGTTTATTAAATCGTGAATTGAATTATTTTATTAGCTCTTTAGACTCTGTTGTAAGGTTTGAAAGATCATTAATTAACGTCGCTACAAATCTATCATCATCGTATTTAGTCAAGAACTGTTCTTGAAAAATGTTCCAACTAGTAATGAATCTTGATGGCAAGGAAAAGTACCAAGACCTAGCTGATCCTTGTAGGGTATAAGGGAAAAGTATAACAACCACATCTTCCTATGTAACTCCTTTTAAGTTGATTGACAATATAAAGTTGTTTATGTGTTCATCTGCCTGTATCTCTGCATCTGGATTAAATTTCAGCAACCATTTTTCAGGATGAGTTGGCAATGGGTTCAAAAGTGCAGGCATTGTGACTGCACCGGGATTATTCCATGGATTCTGACTCATTACCGAGCTACTAATAGATGATAGTGCTGATGAAGTTCCAAATGGTTGGGAAGGAGTAGATATTGAAGTTTGAGGAGGTTGAGAAACAGATGTTGAAGTTCCAGTTCCCTGTTGAACAACAATTTGGAGTGGAGGGGTGGATGGTTGACTTCGCACTGGAGATAATGAAATGGATGATGATGATGAGAAAGTTTCACTATTGGATCCTTTAGTTGTTTTCCTTGCCCGTTTCCTTTTAGGAAAAGGTAACTTAGTAGGTTCAATACCAAGCTTTTCACTCTGAAGTCTGGTGAGAGGGTGAGAAGGAATGAATTGTGAAGTTACACTGCCTTGAGATACCTCATATTTCTATGGTGATATTGAGAATCTTTGAAGTTTATGGATGAGAGACTGTACTTCAGAAGATTATGGAGTTAATTTATCTAAGATATTTTGGGGTTGAGCAGTGGTCGTTGTCTCCTCTACTTCTCGCTTGAAAACTAGAGTTCCAACATGCAAAGGGGAAGTCGGAGGTGAGGTGGAGGCAGATTTAATTTCAGAATGGATTGTAGATTTGGGTTTGCTCACCATTCACAGTTCATGCACTCCTTCTAGCACCAAAAATGTTGATTCCTTGAAAATCGCTACATCAACATTGGGAAAAACTACCCGGTTCGGACCTTAAAGGCAACTCCTTTTCCGTTTGGTGTGGTGGCTCCGACTGAAGATCATGGGATCAGTTTCCCAATGATTTATGAATGGGATGTATAAGTGTTTGATTTACTTATATCTAATGGAAAATGGTGAAAGATTTATTCTAAAATGCAATAATGTAATTAACTAATCTATCCCGGGAAGTCTCTGTCTCAGTGCAATTCTTGATGGTTCTTATTGAAAAGTAGGCATGTAGATGACTCTACATTTAAACAAAAATATTCATTCATATGATACTTACTTTGTTCAAGTAGTTGAAAAATGTAATAATTAAAACATTATTGCACTGATCTTTATATATCATTGACACATATATAGATGAAAAAATAACAACTCTTGAACATTCAATAGCGATAGGTAAAAGAGATTGTTGTAAGAGCTTATACATACATCAATAATAGCAAAATGAATGAATACTAGTTCACATAAAAGAATGAAGCAAAACATAGATAATAGTACCATATGTGTTTGAGTCCCCTCCAATGTGAATTGCATTTGGATCTCGCTTTCTAACATGGAAATACTTTTATAAGAAGCAGTAGTGCATATCACACAAAAGTACTCTTCATTAAAACTCAAAATTCTGGTCCAGTTTTTATAAAAAAATATATATCGGAAGCAGAATAGTGCAACTCCAAATCCAAGTCTTAATATAAAATTTTAGGAACCTTTCGAAAAAGATGAAAGGGTCTATAAATACTATCTAAACTAACTAACTATGAAATAAAAATGCTGTGAGCTGGTATAACCAAATCACAAATATATGAAAATCTCCCCAAAATAGACATGCTTGCAATTGGTAAAAATGGTTCATTGTTTCAGCTGACTATCTTTTGGCTTGAGCTGGCATATGGCGAGCATCAGTTGCAGTTCTGGAGGATGACTCATATGCAAATGTAGCTGGGAAGTATCTGTGGCATTAGTAATTCCAGGAATCATGTAACCAATTGCATCAGTTAGGAATTTCATCGCTGTCCTTTGACTATGTGGTTTAACAAGGAAGAACCAAAAGGTTTCCCATGTTAAAGTTCGAATGCCTGCGATCAATCTCTCCCTCTTTTCCAGCTCCTGTTTCCATGTTTGCTCCAATGATTTTGCCAATGGCAGTCCTTGGAGAATATTCTAAAATTAGATTTGACAAATAAAGAGTATCATTAATTAATTTGATCAGATTACTAGTCACTGATCTGCATCTTGAAGTCGCCCTTTCCGCTTTCATCAGTTGAGATTGCCATTCTAGGAATAGGATTTCCTTATGTGATTCCAGAATTTGGGGTAGATTTGTAGCTTGTCCTTCCTTGATTTCTTGCCAAGAGAGAAACTCTGTTAGTGTTTCATCTGCCTGCTCCAATTTCTATCTTGCATCAACTAACTTATCAATCATAGACGAGGAAATTTCACATAGGGGTAGAACAGGAGAGATATTATGACACAACAATTTCAACTGATTAGATAATGCTTTAGTAATCTGGAGAGCTTCTGATTTGAATTCTCCCACTTGGGGATATCCTTTGAACCTTTCTATTTGCAGTAACAGTTGAGTGATTTGTTCTTCTTTTGATTTGCTCAATTCATTTATTGATTGTAGTTTGCTTAATGCTAGCGATAGTTCTTGTTTCTTCTGTATTGGATGTTGGATCAATCCTCTGTTTCTCTTTATGCAATTGCTCAGTTAATTGATCATTTGACTGCTTCTATATTGCCAACTGCTATTCTAACTGTTCTATTCTCTGCTGCTTCTCATGTACTTGTGTCTCGAGTGAAATGATTGCTTGGTCCTTTTCTTTAAGCAAATTGATAACTTTTGATGCCTTATCCATAGTAGTTGTTGTGTATGCTCCAACATACTGAGAGAGCTTAGTAAGATCTTTGGAAGGGTTGACTTCATCTCTCCATACCAAATTAGTTATCTCCATATGTGTAGGTAAAAGAGAAGATTGATCAAGTTTTCTCTTTTTCCTTCGTCTCTTTATTGCAGCCCTATGCATAGGGTTGTAGAAGACATCCAAGGGTTGTATTTCTTCTACATGCAGAACAATTTCATTGGAAGGTTTCTCTAGAATCATCTCTATATCTTTGAGTCATGGGTGGGCTGCTAGTTCCTTCAGTCAAAACCGTATTAGTTGTTGTCTTTTGACCAGTTGTTACTTCAGGTGTGCTAAATCCTTGCAAGCTCTCAGTATTGCTAATGATTGAGTCAAACTGTTGCCATTCTTTGAGTAGTTTGGGATTAATTTGAATGTCTGAATCAATGAGTTCATTGCCTTTTCCTTGTTCCTATTCCTGCTTTGGTGTTCTTTCTTTCTTAGGAACTTTTTCCACTACAGGAGTTTTATTAGCAACTTTCTATTCAATTTCTCTTGACTGGACTGTCGGGGTTGTGGCTAATAGGTCTAAAGGCAGAGTTTGCAACCTATGGTCTCTAAGCCTATTAAACATTTCTAGCCCTTCATCTTGATACCTCATCCTGGTCAATCCTTTAACTTGAAATAATGATCCAGCTGAAGCGAATAAATCATCGAAGTCATCAGCTTCATGATCAAATTTAGCAAGTTTGGCTTGAGATGTGACATTATAAGCAATCAATCTTGGATCATATTGCCTGTTAGGAATTGTGGCAAGATTCAACATTTCAATATTTTCTGTCTCTTTCTCAGCATGCTTGTAGTCATGTAGAGCTGCCACATCGTAAGGGAAATGTAGGCCACATGTGTTTCTTTGAATCCTTAAGGGTTCTAGATGTCCCTTCTACTGTAATTTGATAAACCAATTCTTGAGCTAATAATTTATCAGGCACATACAGGGGGAGAACATGGGGTTTAGTGAGGCTACCGAAAAGCCTCACATAGGTAAATTTTTCCTCCCTAAACCAACTACCTACTGCTTTCAAGTCAGTCTCTAATTCTTGGGATATCTTGGGAGCAAGCTTATTAAAAATAGAATAATATACAGGTAAGATAAAACCATTGCAAATTTTATACAGATGATTTTTGTTGTGAGCCTTCCATAATATTTGATGATAAATATGAATTGGGTTTGGATCCTTAGCAGTCCACTTCCATCCGAGTATCAGATATTTAGAATTAAAGCAAATAGTATCCATAATATACACACTATAATAGAAAGGGGAATGGTTTGGGACGTTTTATGTGCATTTGTTCTGTACTCTAAAATTGTTGTGGCTAGTTTATCAGACAAAATATTTTCCCAATCCATCACATAACCATTAATTGCAGCTTCCATTAAGGGGACCATTTCTATGGTGAATTTAGCAGAATCATGTATTCCCCACATCCTACACATCATAGCTCTAGCATAACAATAAGGGGAAGCTAATGAGTCAACATAGTACTTACCCGATGACTCATGCTTGTGTTTTTTCAGAAAATGTATCCATTGCTTTATCGGTGTTGACTTTGATTTGTTTTCCTTCACAAACACTTCTAAGAACGCCTTGTTATATCGCTTCTCAGGTTGAGGTAAGTGGTACATTTTCCTAAGATCCTCGGGCTATAATGAACTGAATATCCTCCCATCAGCTATGCAAAATGTTCTATCTGAGACTGGAATTTTCTCTACCACCCATCTTACCACGTTAGTATATGGCAGGATTTTAGCTCGTGCTGCTATCCTGTGAAGATAAGAACAAGCCAATTCTTTAAGAGTTCCCTCTGATTTGTTAGTTGAATCGTCTATGGCTTCCTCTGATAACTCTTCGGGCTCCTCTGTTTCCATAAGATTATAAATACTTTCCCAGCTGGTATTTCCTAGACCAAGGCATGTCATATTTGAGATGAATCCTTTCTTGCTTGGTCCTGGATCTTTGACTGCAAGAGCTGCTGCTGTGGACTTCTTTGATTTCTTCCCCATTTTCTCTGGATTTCTGGTTTAGAGGAATTTTGAACAAATAGTTGCAAACCATGATACAGAGAAAGTGTTGCTACAAGCCAATATGACAATGAATAGAATTACGTTGATTGGAATATGATAAATGAAATATAGTTAAGGATTACCACAGATAAAATCTTTTAAAAGATCTATCCTTAACTGCAGTATTGAATAGCTGTTTAAACTATTAATCGTGGTAAATAACATCATAAATTCCTGTCACGTTACTCATATTCCGAATGCTTATTTCAAGCGTGCTTTATATTTCATTGATCAACGATTGGTGATAAATCACAAATCGGCAATCGGGAGTGTCAAAAAGAAGGGCTTTAGGACTTGCTGTAAATATTCTAACTACTGAAAGGTGATACAATATAATGCATGCAAACTGTTTTAATGTATATTTACCTTTCAAGATGCGCGCCTAATTAATAGATCATAGTGGGGATTTGGCTTGAGCTTTAACCCTTTGTCATGTGACTCCGCTGATTGCTGATTGCAATTTGCTTTATCGCATCGGGAGTTTTGACTAGGCCTTTTCATATGTCTCTTTATCATTGACATGACTGATTTGCCGATTGCGATTTCTTTATCGGATCAGAGGAGTTGAGGGGCTTTGTTTTATTGTACCTTTGGAATTTTTGTCCCCAATTACCGATTGCAATTACCTTTTCGGATCGGAGAATTGGGTGAGGTTTTGTTTTTGTGTGTGTTTCCTTTGATATTGCGATATGCGATCTCCGATCATTTTATCGCAATATAGAATGGTTTTATAATATTTTTAAAGGAACACTTTGTTTTTTTATTTAAAAGGTTCTATAAAATGATTCATTTACATCAGGCCTTTTAGTAAGGATTTTTCTTATGATGAGGTAAATGCCATTTTATTCACACATCTAACTAGGTTTATTTTTAAAGGGACCCATTTCATATTAAGATCTTATGTAAATGTTTTTATGAAATGGGGAGGTTTTTGTACAATACAACACCTTCTTATTCACAATCGAGCACTCCAGCCCCTCAAGCATTAGTGTCGCAGCCTCCCATGCATCCTTAGCCCTAGTAGCGATCGCCCCCTTAGGGTTAAGTGTTTGGGCAAAAGAGTGCGACCAAACCCCAAAATTCGGAGAAAAATAATAAGGGGAAGGGTAACCAGGGTAATCAAGGTAGTCAGCCTAGTGAACCCCAAGGGAACTATCCTAACACCAACAACCAGCAACAAGGCAGCCAACCCAAGTAGAACAAGGTTATTCGTACAAACAATCCTTGTGCATGTTGTGGTGTACATGGCCATTATACACATGAGTGTCCTCTCTTACCCCAGATGCACCAAATGTGTGAAGCTTAAGCAGCTTCTAGAGGTCAATAATCTCCTCAAAATCCTGCGCCATCTCAACCAATAGTGCTTACAAATCCTTTCCCTCAGCAAGTATTTTTTGTTTCTCAACCTCAACCAAGTCAAGCAACCCATCCCCCTGAACCTTCTGGTCCTAGTGACTACCTGATCCTCATGATGGATTTTGTCGAGGTCAATACCTTTGATCAACAACTAAATACTCAACACCCTATTGTTACCATCTCAGTCGAGCCCTCTGGATCCACCCCCCAGGACCTCCTCCATTTGTGGGTGCCTCTCCTATGTTTCCACCAAGAACTGTTCCTTGAGGTCTCAACCATACGGGAGTTATTCTGCAAGGACATTACCCTGTAGGACATATACCTTTCTTATTCACCCCTCTGGGAGTATTTTATGTCTCTATCATGGCTTCATTAGTCCTTCCTAACAGGACTCTAGGGATCCTAGTATGGTGCATTAATCCCCCTACAAGCATTATGGCTGGTCATCTTAGAACTTATCATGCATTGACCCTAATTCAACTGGTCCCTACGGCCCCTACTGCTGCTTTTGTTCCATCACAACCTCAACAAGAACCCATTCCTATTGTGAAAGCATCTAGACAAGGGGGAAAAGCTAAGACGAAAGAACCTAAGGAAAAGGATCCCCAAGCTCCTCCATCCCCTAAGGCCCAAAATTTGTCACCTCCGTGCGCTTTGTGTAAATTTGTTGGGCATGCCACCAATAATTGTCTCGAGCTTCCTCATCTCAAACCCTTGGTTCATGAAATGTTCCCTAAATTAAATATCGCTGAAGTCCATGTTAAATTACTGGGTCCACCCAAGAAAATCAAAACATTGCGCACAAATCACCCTTGTGCCCTGTGTGATCATCATGGTCACTATTCCCATTATTGCCCTCGTCTCAATGAATTTCATGATTTCCTTGAAGCGCTTCGCGAATATGAGGTCAATGGTAGTGGAACCACTACTCCTCTACCAATGGAATTTGGTACCCCTAGTCGACTAGAGCAGGGAGATTCTGGTTCAACCATTGTGATCCCTCCCCCTAATGTCGAGATGTCAGACACCACAGACCATATCCTTTACTTATCGTTATCCTTGAGTTCCTCACAGGAAATCCTTTTTGAGGTTTCCGCATGCGCTTCTATTGAACCTCTTTTAATAGAATCCTAGGTCTCAACATCTCTAGATCCTCCATCTACTAGCTCATCGTCTACCATTCCAGATATTGAGTATGTGAACCTTATTTCTTAGTTTGATGCACCAGGTAATGTTGCCGCATCATGTAGTTAGTCTTCCTACCATCCACCCTTCTTCTAGTCTGATTAGGACATCATGGAAGCTATGTATACCCTTGATTACCCTTGCACTTAGGAAAGGGGACATATTTTGGAGGATTTTGAAGGCCATTTCCTTCCTAATTCTCCCAATGCGCTCTACCTCAAGAAATTTTGCTCGTAGCACATCCCTTTGATTTGTGTGTCTTTATTTCTTCCATGAAGTTAGGTAAATTGCATCATCTCATTTGTTTTATTTTTCACCTTTCATATGGATCCATAATCCACACCGTATATCGGTCATGCCAACGGTGCAAGTCGCTTCTCTAAGAATCTAGCCTCGACAACTTGGGCCATTTTCACCCCCTTGCATACGTTAGTCCTTTCAAATGACGTGTGCATTGGATCTGCCACCAATAATTAGGTCGAATATGATGTATTGATTGGTTTTTTAGTTGATTCCCTTGCTCATCGTGATGAGCCTCAATATTGCAACAAGAATGCTATAACTCCCAAGGCTACTAACTTTAATTATCAACCCGGGGTTTGTACAAACTTAAGAGGTATCGACACTATATATGCAGCATAAAATGTGTCCTTCCTTTATTGTCATGATGTAATGGAGTGCATGTACTTAAGTCAAGTCCTAAACTAATTTTAGAAAATGAAATGTTCGAAATGGAACCTTAACCTATTGCAGTAAATAAAGTACAAGGAAAGAAACCTATTCTAATTGCATAATGATCATGAAGTAAATGTAAAATAAACCTAGCTTAAACCTATTTATCACTTGTGATGATTTAAACTAACTGAGCATGAAATCTGATCTAGAGAGTACTAGCTATTGTGTGCATGTGTAAATATAAAATAACTCTTTTTTTAAATCTATTTGCTTTATAAATGCAAATGCTAATCTTTCCTTGACCTTTGGCAGGGGAGACAAGTGTGGAGAAAGAGGGTTAAAATTGTCTTGATGGAATGGAGGTCAAGTAGAGGTCTAGTCCCAGCTTTAATGATGGTTTTTCTCAATTCGGGCTCAAAACATGATTTCCTATAGAATGCTATAGGATTTCCTACAGGATCCCCTAATTTACTACCGGATGTTATAGATTCACTATACAAAATTATAATTCATCAAATTACTAAGAAAATCAAATTCAAATTGGATGGGACAAATTTTTTTATTGACTAGGATGTTTTAGTTCTCCATTCCAATTGGAATCACCCAAAAAGACCTCTGTTAGCCCATGCTAAAAAATAGAAAAACATGACTAGTCGAAAATCTAGAAATTCAAGAACTAGTGAACTAGTAAATATAACAAATGCCTAACCTAATAAAGTGCAAATGCAGTGGGGTAGTTTTTGTTATGAAATAGATTTTTTTTTTTATCTAATTAAAGTGGAACCAACTCAATTTAAGCTCGTTAGAATGCTCTAAAAAATAGCAGAAATTTATTGTTCTTTACCAAAAGCAGTTGCAAAAATCTAGATTTGGGAATAAGAAAGCTAATCCAATTTGCTAAATGATCACTATGACCTTCCAAAGATTTTCCAAAGATTAAATGATGCTTTTGATCCTGCAAACTAACTTACATTAACCATTTAACTCAATCCTACAACAAGAAATCATTAATACTAAATGCAGAAGTAGAAGGAAATGAAAACAAGAGATGCATGTGAATAAGAAGTGAAAAGAAGGAAAGAAAACTATACAAAATGGATCTGAGGCTCCTAGGATGGCCAAGCCCAAGGAAAATCAAATACCTATGGATGATAACAATATTTATAAGTTGAACATGACACCAATCTTCATTATTTTGATCAATACAATTACATCCCTGCAAGAAAATACAATGGAGTTGCAAAAATATGAGTTCTCTCCACAAGAACACTGATGAAAATATCCCCCTAGAGGAAAGTTTGACTTGGTACCTATAAAAAATTATTAGGAATTATTCCCCATGAATGGAGGAATCTTTCCCCACCAAAATCCCTTGATTAGTGGATCTGGTCCCCAATACTAGGAATCCACATTAAATCGCAGGGAACACATTCCTAAATTTTCTCAATCATTGGAGTTCCACAATCTATGCCATAATTCCATAATATCTTGTTGATTTATCATTTATTATTGATCCTCCCATAGTAGGGAGCAAGTCCCTAAATTATCTCCTCCTCCAAATCTTCATAATACGCCAAATATTCTCATAATATTCCACCAAAATAAATAATATTAGGCACGAATATGTAATTATTCATAAACCTTCCTAATGAATATATTAAAGTTAAAAATACATTATCTAATGCAAGAATAGAGGTTTAATATGCTGAAGGATGGTTAGATTGACCTTAATTTATGTTTAATTTATAAGCATGGGCCTTAATTTATGTCTAATTTAGAGGCCCATCACATCGCATCCTTCATCTTCATGTTTGTTTAGATTTCTTGCTACTTGTCATGCAATTGAATCATGTGTATCATGTGCATAACCAAGACCTATTTAGAAAATATCTACGAGTTAAGCTATTGGTACATGAATTTGAAACTATTACGTTGATTCATGTTCCTAGAGCCCAACATAACTATGTAGGTACCATTGCAAATAACGTTCTAGATTGGCATTTATCACATATATACCACAGAAGACAACCATAAATAAAACAAATGGAGAACCATAGTCATCATATAAAAATGCATAATCATATTATGTATCATATAAGTGTTTGGAGCCCATAGCTCTAAATGCGTCTAGTTCGCCCATAGCATACTGGGGGCACATAGGTCCCTACATCTCCTTTGGAGGATCTCCTGCCAAGTTGGGTCGAGATGTTTGAATCCATTTTTCGAGCACTCAGAACACAATGACGCTCCACAAACTCCTCCTGCTAGGGGGAATCATTCCCACCTTTGCATACCAGATTGGTCCCCTCAATCACATATGTTTGTGGGTAGTATCCCATGCTTGGGGGGATGATGGTTTCCCATTTCCATATTCTCAAATGATTAACATAAGTCTTGGCCTAGATCCCACTAGATCTAGGTATGGTCGATTATCCTCCCATTCCTTAGATAGTTTGTCCTACCCGCCTCTCCAATGATCCATATGCACATCGCATATCGTAGACGTTTGATACCATATCTTCAAATATTCTACTCTTTGTCATACCACCTAGTCCCCATATTTGACTTAGTGATTGAGGATCATTCTAGACCTCCTCTAGTAGTTCATTGTCGTTTTCCCCTTCGCTTAATTCTTCACCAGGAACCATCGTTCCAAGAAGCATTTAGGCCATCTTTAGTCAAGTAATGCCACTTTCCTAAAAGTTGTAGATCTTGATTTCGATGTTCATTTTTTCCACTACGATCTCCACAAGATTTAGGGCCTCTTCCTCCTCTCCAAATTCACCACAACTCACTTAGCAAATGAATCCAAATTGGAGGAAAAATGTCCTTTCATAGAAAAATCCACAATTTTTTTGTCACCAATTTTGACCAAACTATAGCTCACTTTGATGAACTTTTAGCACCATTGGAAAGCTCTCCTCAAACTCTATAATGGGTCTTCCTTAGTGCTTGATGATTAGACACTTCAACAAGAAGTAATTTTTCCAAGAAGGGTCACTTTGTCGCCCCTCAAAATTGAATTTCATCACAAAGCAACACTTGTACTTTGAGGACCACTTCCTCTTAATACTTTTCGCACCATGTGTTGATTTTTGTCATGAGTAATCATCATTTACTCATGATTCGATCATCCCCACTGGGCCTAGTCTGTGTGGCAGTGTCATCGAGTCACCCTTGTTCATAGCATCCACGATGAGTCACCCTTGCATTCATGGAGTCTATTTCACATCCCATTATATCATGTCATGATATTCCATCCATATTTTCCTATTGTTCATCCTGTGTTGCTCATTTTGGCCTCAGTCATACTGTCCCCATCCCCATCGAAGTTCAGTCAGTCACTGCCAGGTGAGCCATGCACTTTATGCTCTCACAAGGGAAGTCGTCTATTTGTCCCTCAGTCCCACTTTTTCCCATCATCCCTAGTGTAAGTCCATCAGTCACATTACTATTTTCCCTCATGCCTTAGTTGAGGATTCTCATTGCATCACATATAACGAGCCCTATTTTATCGACATCAGCTCATTTATTCCAGAAAAATGACCTAAAGATTGGTGTATCTTGGTTTGAAATTTCATTCTTGTTCGGTGCATCGAATTGAGCAGAGGAACTTATTATTGCCCTTTGACTTGATTTTTTCTTCTTCTTGATTCATACACTTGATGGTCTAGTGATGCAACAAATTGTACCAGTGATTCTCGAGTGTCTATGAGATGTTTCAAACCTCATGAGGGGGTGGCCCATTAGGTAGCCCTCCACATGCCCGAATGCATTCCTACTATGCTATAGTCTCAGATGTAGTTTTGTAGATTTGATGGGTTCAGTTCCTGCTGATTGTAATGTTCATAGCAAGCACATCTCCTTTAGATGATCCATTCAGTTTGCAGATACCTCCCTTGTTCAGTAGGGCTTCTTCAGTTGTTTTACCCTCACTCCCACCCATTTTTTTTTTTACAGAAGGGCCTTTGTACCTCATTTACTCAAGTATTAGTGTATTCAGTCCTGGCTCATGTTTTTCGAGGTGAATTATTTATATGGTACACCTTGTGTTATTCTATGGATATGTTATGCCAACATGTCATGTACCATTCATCATGTACTTCATTGCTCAGTTTTACGTTTCTAGGTGAACCATTATTTTTGTACCAAGTTATCTTGGTGGGTATGCGTATGCTTCCCTCACCTCATTGAGGTCTGGTACCACAACATAAAAGGAGACCTGCATTAGTATTTCCCCCTCCATCCCTATCTGATGAGCACCAGTATTGCAGCAAGAATGGTGCAACTCCTGGAGCTACCAGCTTTAGTTCATCGACCTGGGGTTCGTACAAACTTGGAGGTGACAGTGTTGTATACACAAGTCAAAGTGATGGTTTTTCCTTATGTCACTATTCAACTAGTGAGAGACCACTAGGATTTTCAAGTCAGACTTCCATGGATTCAAAAGAAGCTTGATTACTGATGAGAGAAAGAGAAATCTACTCTAGGAGAAATCTTGTCTACTGCAATAAAGAAGATGAATGAAATCCTATGCTAAAAATACACCATTCCCTAACTAACTACTGAGAACCTATGCTTTACAATAATTCCGATCTAACTTGTATGAAATGATACTGGCTAAATAATGGAAGTTCAAAGCATCAAACATCACTATTGTGCATGTAAAGGACTGAAATAAATATGTTTTGTTCTTTCTATTTTTTTTATGGAAAATCAAGTGTGAACCATAATCTCTTTTGGTTATGTGGCAGGTAGCTTAAGGATGCTGGTGGATGGTTGGGAGGTTTGGGAGACCCTTAGGTACCCTTGTGTGGCTTCCTAGAGGTTTTCCCTCAATTCAGTCTTAAAACGGGCCACTACAGGAAAACCTATAAGATGTCCTAAAAACCTACATGATTCCCTGTATTTCTACAGGATATAGCCGAGAGAAAAATTATGGGTGTTGGAGGTGATGGAAGGCTTAGGGAAGGTGGTTGGTAGGTGGTATGGAGTGAGAAAATGCCTAGGGTCACTCAGAACTCAAAACCAAGGTTAGGCAATGGTTGGATTTGCTCAACATGCTTGTAAGACTTTACATGTAAAATGATGAAATTGGTGAAGGTCTTGGTGAAAGAAAGGAATGATTATGGGTGGATGAAGTTGGAAGGTGGTTGTCTGCTGTGGGATTTATCTCTACTTTTGAACCACTTGCTCTGCATAAAAAATTGATAGTTGCCAAAAGAATCATGTAAACAAGAAGGATTCTAATAAGCTAGAAAAACAGAGTTTAATGAGTTAGTTGTCTACTTCATACATGAGGAAAATTTTAGAATAAAAAATCATTGATGAGATCTATTGTAATACTGAAGATGGAAGAGATGGTAATTAAATCCTATACTTGCAAAGTAATCAAATGCTGGTTCAAGTACAATAAACTTCTAAATTCTATGAGAAAATAGAAATCTGTCTTTTTGGGGTTGCATAGGGGTCCTTTCCTCAAGTCATGATCCCTGAAGAAAGAAGTAAGAAGTGAGGCCAAGACACTTATTGACAGGATTGTCATGATTTTTTCCCTTCTAATTGGCTGCTGAAGTAAAGCACAAATGGAAGCAAACTAATAAACAAACTAATCAAATCTACATTGTCTGCAATGAAATACTTCTAAGGACAATTTAATCATGAATATATGAAACTAATCAAAGCATACAGATACAAGAAGAGGAGCCTTTGCTTCTAGTGTTGGGCCCTAAGCTTCAGTACTGGATCATGAAAAAGCTCATTCTCATTATCAAAACAAAAACTTACATAATAATGTCTTCTCCAAGTCTGGAGCTAAAAAATAAATAGTGTTTTTACAACCAAAATTCGAATCCTAATGAGGCTCTAGGCCTCTTTATTTATACAAATGAAGTCCCCAATGACTTCCTTAAATCTATGGAGGCTCATCTCCCAAACTTGAGATGAACTAGTTCTTTAACTATCACTTGCTCGACTGCCTTTTGATCTTCATGACTTGGCTGCTTGTACTCTGATCTGGTGTGATTAATGGAGGAATATTTGAATGAGATAGGAGTAAATGAGGAGAATTTACCTCTTATAATCTCTCTCCCTTGTCCCATTCGAGTTTTAAGCCTTAATCTTGCCAAAATTCCTCAATTTTCTCTTTCAAACTTGCATTCAATGCATATTAGTCCACTAGGCATAATATCTCACTTTAACTCGTCTCATTAAACAAAATATAATCAAAACATGTAATAAATTGTGAGAAGAGTTGATTTTACTAAGATAATAGGTGACTTAAGGTCCATATAGCTACCCAATGATGAGGCTCATCACTATCCTCTTTCAATTTAGCTTTATTGGTCTCTCTCTCTCTCCCCCTTGTGTCTAGTGATTGTCTTTATAATGTACTTCGGTCATATGTTTTTCTCCTAACACTCACATGTTGAGGGGAAATATGTTATCACGAAAAAATTGATCATCTAGCCTAATTTACTAGATGGATTGAAGTACACCATGTAAAGCCAATTTTACCATAGTAAAATTGCTTTCACTGTGAGAAATTACTTAATAAACCACCTTTGTTAAGTAATTTATAGGTAAACCCATGAAGAATAATTAAATAAATAACTATTTATATGATTTTCTTCTAGGAATAATTAATTAAACCATTGTTCAATTATTATTCCTTGTCATATTTGACTCAATCATGAAAAATAAACAGATAAATCATTAACTATCTTATTTTTGTCTAAGAATAATTAATTAATCACTAATTAATTATTATTCTTTGTTAAATTTGGCTAAATCCATTAGGAATAATTAAATAAATCTTTATTTATTTATTATTACTTAACTAATTTCTTTACATGATAAATAGATCATTCATTATTTATTATTTCTAAATAAAAGTTTAAATATTTTTTCCCTTCTAACCAAATATAATAAAATATTCATAATGGTTATTCCAAGAATAGGATCAGTAATATTTTATTACTGCTCATTATTTGAGGATGACTCAATATTTTGTTATAAATAGAAGGGTTTTCCATTTATTATTCCATTTTGATTATTTTCATTGTTGCACTCACTATTGTAACTCTAATTATTTTCATTGTCTCATACCATATTTTTTCTAGGTTTACACATTATAGAGGAGAGAGACTCTACACAAGCTGAAGAAGTTTGAGAATATCCAAGAACCCATCCCATAGAGGGGGACTAGTAACATTTGTTTGTTCCCTTCACATGTGTTATAATAAACATATTCTTTGTATATCTAGTTTCCATTGGAGATTGGAGTTATTACTATTTCTTTTTTCTTTTTAACTATGATTGTGGCATACATCCGAATTTTTGCAGGTTCTGTTTCTATCAGTTGATGCAGATCTACAATCTTTAGCAGCCATTTATATTGTTGAGATTATTTTTCATCCACGATCTTAAGTGGGCTCTTTTCATACATCTTTGAAAAGAAAACATTACAACAACTTCCATGGTTACCGATATTTTTGCAATGGAGTTGGACATAGATCCATGGCATGTAATCTCTATGAAAAGAAGAGAACAAGAGTACACACACCATTTCCAACATTTCTTGGTCAAACAAGGTGTTATATACATATAAATATTGGCCACAAAGCCAAATATTGCATGTTTCCAAATACTCTAAAGGATTCAAAACAAATGATGGAAGAAAAACCAAATAGACCAAACAATGAAGGGAATGCAAACAAAAGAAGGAAAAGAAAAAAGTGTGGAAAAGAAAGAAAAAGGAGCAACCTATCACTTCTATGATAAAGTGAAGTCAAGTTAGTTTCAGGGGGATTTTCTCATGAAAGAGATGAAGAAGACTATTAGATCAACACCATCTTAGGGGGATAATGAAATCAAGATTACATTGGAAGAAGTAATAAATTTGAGGAGAGGTAACGTAGATGTGGCGGTCACTTAGATATAATAGACACCAAAAATAATTGTCTTCAAGAGGAGAAAATTGTTGCAGATAATATTTTTGAAGATGTTTCATCATAAACATATGATTTTATTGTCATTCTAGGTGATACAAAATCCCTGAGCATAACGGTAGCAGGATGCATTATTGATAATGCTCAGAAATTGTGCAACCTACAAGGGGAGCTAGACAAATATTAATGGTAAATTAACTCAAATTGAAATGCCAAACTACAACTTGAAAATGATATGCCTTCCCTTAGTGTCATCTGAAAGGAAAAATTTGGCCTCGATGGAATAAAAATGAGTCACTTTGCGAAATACGACTTGCTAGAAAAGCAACATAAATTTGGAAACCAAATCGAATGCTTGGCTTACCTTCTCTCAAAATATTTGTGAGCATAGCTCTTAACCATGACTTTGTCTCTATATTAGTTCAAAAAAAAGAAAAAAAGGAAGACAAAAGTGCAATCAACACTAGATATGGAGGATAGATCCAACACAGAGAAATCGGTAACATGAAAAGAAATTATGGGCCCAAAAGGATCGAACCTGAAAAAATGGTAAACCTAAAGAGAACTATGTAGACTTTAGAGATAGGTAGTAAGGATATTTGAAATCCAAGTGAAATGAATCGTGTCTTGAATGAAAATCCAAGTGAAATGAATCGTGTCTTGAATGAAAATCCAAAGTGTAACAATCACATGGGCAGATGGACAATTCATACGAGGATGTAGAGGGGACAGTGCCTGAATAAAGAACATCATGGTATCATTATGTGATTACAATGATGGTGAATAAGAAAAGCAGGAATGCCATAATCGAAAGAAAAAATTATAGGTGACAGTGACAGGTAACACATATGTGTCAGATATATTTCATCGGTCTGAAATATTCAGCAAGGACAAAAAGATTAAATAACTATTGTATAAATAGAATCGATAGAGGCAATATGACCAGAGGAAAAATAGGTCGAATACGTTACACAACAATGATCATTACAATGCCCAACATTAATATAGTGCATCATATCTCCTGCAACAACATTCATTACTTTGGAATTTTTTTAACCTCTCGTTGGCATTTTGTCTCTCTCTATATTCTCTGTGTGATTCAGAGGAGAGATGATGTGCCAACCATGGGAATTGATAAGTATAATGAATATTGTCGAAGTATCATGATGCAGTACAATAAGGAATGGGAGAAAATTATTACCAAGATCGATCATTGGATCGATTTCAAGAATGACTATAACACATTCGATCAAAAGTTCATGGAGAATGTGTGACAAATGTTTTAGCAACTCTGGAGCAAGGATTTGGTATACCGATTCTTCAAGCGTTCAATATTTTACATTGTTCAATGTAGCAACATTCTGTCCATGTGTTTCCTCCATGCATATACATACACACCATGTTCAATATTTTCTAGCCTATACATTAGAACAACATAC
Organism: Pinus taeda; assembly: GCA_000404065.3. Taxonomy (NCBI): domain Eukaryota; kingdom Viridiplantae; phylum Streptophyta; class Pinopsida; order Pinales; family Pinaceae; genus Pinus; species Pinus taeda. The sequence continues at coordinate 27,895 of APFE030694179.1, forward strand.
ACTTTGATTTATGGATCTACACATATAATGATTTTTATGAAGCTGCAGTCATATCTGTGGCACTATACATTGTCATTGTGGTATACGTTGGCATCATTGTATGATATGGTTCTAAAATACATTTGATGCATGATAGTTAATACATAGGAAATAAGTCACTAATGCAGTGTGACAACGATATTACAAGCATGACAATATCATTATATTATAGTGTGGCAGTGTTGCTACAGCGGGAATATATTACAAGATGGTGATTATTTTTTATCTTTTATTTTTGTTGTGTACTAAGATTTATGGCATCGCCTGAGAGATTTGAGTTTAACATTCCTATATGCATGGATGATGTATGGTGAATATAGTACAATAGATATACTTATATCATTATATTGGTGACATATCATTATTAGCATCATTTTATATTTCTGAGGATCTCATGGTGCCAACGCAAACACTACATTACAATTGTGTATATCCTGTTGATATTATTGACATGCAATGTGTTGAGGATGTTTCCATCATGATGTTACATAGTCTTATATGGAATTATGTCCCAAGTTCTATATTCGTTGTTTTAAGTTCTATATTTTTCACTATGCATAATGAATATTTAGAAGGAGATGAACACCGTCATTGCATGGATTGAAAGATACTTTATTAGAAATTTTCTCTCCTTTACATAAGCTAGTTTATCAACATTTGTAGTGGCTCAAGGTCTTGTTAAGATCAATGAAATAGGTAAAAGAAAAAAACATGTTTCTATAGTTACAGTAGCTCATAACGTATGGATGGCCAGTGGATGGAGGTGCCAGACCAAAGGATCCATTTCACTCACGCCTTTCAATAGGCATTGTCATGTTTTCAAATCTCGGTCATGTAATGGACTATTGTTATATGTTTATATATGTGTATAAGGTGCATGATGAATTATTTGTTGTAATGTCTAAAGCAGGTCCTGAACTTAAAACAACAACTAATGTCATCACTATTGTTGAATAGATCTGCTCAACTCAAGGTAATCTGAGGCAAAGGAATTGATTGATTCCTTGTAGTTGTTGCAACAAAAGTTTGAATGTAAAGAAACCTTTACACATCGATTTAAATTCTGAGGGATCCAATTAATGAGAAATTCAATGATGTAGTTGCATCGAAGTCTCAAAGAAATTTTGCAGAGATGCTTTTAGGTTTTTTGTACCCTAACAATGGTGGAAAAGATTAATTACAGGACAATATTTTTTTTGAGAGTCGTGGAATTCAAAAATCGTTGCGAAATCATGGGTTAACTATTCCATTTAATGTAATCACATTTCATATTCTAGTCATGGGTGCTTCACTCCTTTTCCTTGTATTTTTCTCCAAGATCCCAATCGTAGAAGTCCAGTCATTGGCCAATTTTCATGAAATTGAGAAGGATACCAAAGATAATTGGTGTTCTAGTTCCAATGAAAGTGATTTTTTTTTTGTTTGATGAATGGGTTGGCATTGCTAGTGGAATTATATGATAGAATCCATTAATCATTTTGGTGAAGACTAAGAATTATAGGGAGGATGACATGGATCCTAGAAGTGTTGGTTTCCAAAAGCACCTCCTCAACTACAACTATACTTTCGACTTCTACTTGTGTATGAAGTGGTCACACCAATACTTCTGCCTTTCATAGTCATTTTTTTATCAAGAGTATGAGGGTGTAGCAACATTTTGGCCTCATATTTCATAGTTGATGCATTAGTTTCTGCATTATTAATATCACAACAACTACTAGTTCTTTCACATTAGATGTATGATCAAGATATTCAATTATTCTAACATTCATATCAAGTAATGTTTTGGTCAAATATAATGTTGGAATTAGAGTTTTAGAGGATTTTGAAAAACAATTGCAAGCTTCTTTTTAGAACAAAATAATGAATTCAATTATTGGATATCCATATATTCTTTTATCATAAGCCCTTGACATTGATTCCAAAGGGGAAGTTTATTAAAGGTTAGACATGCACAAAGAAGATCAATGTTTTTCCAACAATTCCAAGGGGGAGATTGTTGGCATTATTGTCATTGATGGGAAAAGAACAACAAAAGAAAAACAGCAACAAGGTATGCAAGAGCAGAAGCAAGGTATGAGGGAGCATCTTGAGCAGCTTGGATCCAACAAATTATCTTTATAAAAGATATGATTTTGGAGGACAAATTAGTGAGTCTGTTAGAGATTTGGAGAATGTGCGAGAGATGATTGAGATGTTATGCATTAGTTACATGGAACATATGAAGCTTATGAAGAAGATTTGAAGGGAAGAAGAGGTAGAAATGAAGATGGATATATGCAAAATTTATGACCAGGTAAACCTACACATTGTTGTTTCTTGTTTGTATAAGGGGATTGTAGCCTCCTTTTAAGTTGTGGCTTGATAAATATATGGTTTGAGTTGGTTGAGGCAGGAGCCTCTTGTGGGTTGTATCCTGAAGAAAACATATGGGAGTTGGAGCTTACTTGCATGTTGTAGAATGTACCAAAATTTAGGTAGCAACCTCCTATAGGTTGGAGCCTACATAAAATGATATGTAATAAGCAGTAGGAGCTTGCCTTTGCATCACAACAATAATAAAATCATGGTTCTCCCTTTATGTGTTTCCATTGATGTCTGGTGTTAATATATGTTGTTATTATGTGCTAATGTGATGTTTTGGTTTGCTTATTACTTGTTATTCGCATGTTTTTTATTTTTTTCTAATGCAAGAGTGTTTCCTTCTCATTCATTGGCTAAAAAATTACAAAACTATGTTACAAGTCCTGGCCAAAAGTCAATGGGAGCAGCCGGTGGTTGCCAAACCTAAAAAATCAGGCCTCAATTCCACAAAACTCTATGAACACACAATTGGGGGGTAAAAACGACAACTTAAAATGCCTAAAAATTGACAAACCCATGGACATGAAAGGAAAACCCATGGACATGAAAGGAAAATAAACCCAAATCAAGGGTTCTATTGACAAACCCATGGACATGAAAGGAAAATAAACCCAAATCAAGGGTTCTATTGGGTCCGTTCGGGGGGATAAATCTCGTGCAACTTTGACATACAAAACCCAAGAGCCACCATGATGATCACGATAAGCTCAAAGGATAACGCATACAACTAGCTCGATGAACTGAGGCTGTAGATCTTCACCTGCCAAATTTGACGGTTGAGGAGAATGTCGAGTGGAGAAGAAGCTCGAGGATAACCCGCCCGATATAGGCGGTTTTCTATCTCCGCCACCTGCCACGTGGTGATTGATGAATGGAATCGGAGGCAAACCATGAAAAACCACTTGGGGTATTGGGAGCACCCCATAAACCATGAAATTGATTGACCTCTGATTTCTTTGAGAAAGGAAACCACTCTTGCTCTGCATCTTGCCATCCATTAGAAAGATTCCGTTGCACTGATGCTGAGATATTATGCTAGATGAACCCTTGTCCGCTATTCACTTAATTAACCAATTGCTACAACTCCCTCATACTGTGATAGTGCTCATTGTCTATGCACGCTAGACTGTGGCATTCCTCTTACAAATTCCCTGTGGAAGTTAGCTCCCACTTGTAAATACTGTGATCATTTTTACAAAGCACCCCTTTGTTTGCTAGCCGGTCCGCTAATCTGTTGCAATTTTTGCACACATGTACAAAACTTAGGGTTATCAAGATTCATAGATGCGATTGAATACGACAATAGACCTGCAAAAGTCTCCAGTGGTTCAAGAATTTCTCTCGAGCAGAGCCATTTGCTAATTTTTTTATAGAATTGATTGTTAATTCAGAATCTGCTTCTATTATGGAGTTCGTCATATTGAGATCTCTCAGAATCTCTAAGCATCGCTCTATGGCCATTAGTTCCACCATGTCGTTGGTAGCATTCCCTAAATGACTGTGGAAGATGACTATTATATTCCACTTGTTATCTAGTATAGCTCCTCCATACCCTGCATCCCCCGGGTTTCCTTTCGAGGCTCCATCTCTATTGAATTTCAAGTAGCCAGGGGGGATGCCAATAATCCTGCCTCATTGTAGCGTGTGTTTCCATCCGGATTGTGCCCTGGGGGACTAGCTTCTAAAGACCCAAAAGAAGAAGAATGTGAGCCTCCTGTTGAGAAGGAGGATTCTGAGGAGGTTGCTTCTGAATGGTGTTAACAATTTCTTTAAGTTGCCTTAGGAGCTGAGTTATTATGCTTTGGGGTGGGCTAGATTTATCCTTGGAAATTTTGTTATTGTATTTTTCCAGACATTCCAAATTAGAAAGCCAGGAATTAATGTCCAGGCTATATTGACAATCTCATTCTCAGCAAGTTTTTTCCTCCAATCCTTTAAGGTTTTAGAGATGTCATTTTCATCCCTGTCAGTTTGTCTAAATATAGAGGCAACCCAGTTCCATAAGGTTGAGGTGAAGGTACAGAGGCTGAGAAGGTGATCCCTCGTTTCTTCCTGGATACCACACAATTGGCATATCGATGGTCCCACAAAAACTTTCTTTCTAAGATTTTCTAAAGTCAGAATCTTTTTTTGATGAACCATCCACATAAACATCTTGATTTTCATCCAGTGAGGGTGCTTCCATAGGTCCTTCCAAATTTTATCCAGGTTTGAAAAACTGTAACCAGTGGCAATTTCTTTGGTTTCTCTTAGGTTGAAGTTGCCCTCACTACTTCTTCCCCATCTAAGTTGATCTGTGAAAGTAGAGATCAAAATTTTCCTCTTTTCCAAGATTGTAGCAAGAGATTTAGCCTGGGTCTTCAGAGGAGTCTCTTCACTATAAACTGGTACTTTCCAAGTTCTCCATTTGTCATTTTTCCTTGTCTTATCCCAAAATTCGCTGACCTTTTTTAGTCCTTTGTTGATAGTTTCCTCTTTGAGAATATCCAGTCCTTCTCTACTTAAGTTGGGTTCTTGCTGCCAGTTGTCCTCCCAAAACCAGGCAAGGTTCCCATTTCCAATCTCCCAAAAGCTATGTTTTTGAACTAAAGCTCTGTTCTCTCAAGCATTGTTCCAAATATAGGAGCCTCAGATATGTCTTGATATTTTGATCAGGTCCCATTCTTTCTAGTCCTTTGCATATTTCTGTTTCCAGAGCTTGGCCCATGGGTTGCTTGATTCCTTCAGCCATCTCCTCCAAATCTTGGCCCCCAACACTTTTTTGAGAGATTTTGGGTCATGGAGACCTAGACCCCCATGAGGTTTGGGCTTGCGAAGTTTGTCCCAGGCTACCAAAGCCCATTTCTTTTTTCTCCCTTTTTCTCCAAAGAAAATCTCTTTGCATGTTCCTGATTGGTTGGCTACTCCCTTAGGGACAGGAAGAGCTAAAAACATATATATTGGAATAGATTGCAGGACCGCCTTTGTTAGAATGAGCTTACCAACTAGATTTAAAGATCTACTTGTCAATTTGCTGATTTTGTCCTTTAATTTACTTGTTAATGGCTCCCAAACTTCCTTGCTTAGAGGTTTGTCAGTGAGAGGTAATCCCAAATATTTGGAGGGGATATGGTCTCTCTGAAAGCCGAGAATTTTGGAGAGGTTTCTTTGAATGGAAATATTTGTATTGAAAAAAATACTTTAGATTTTGAGAGACTTACCTTTGTACTAGTTGCTAAAGAAAAATCTTGCAGAATTTGTTTGTAATCTTTGGCTTCTTTGACCGTTGGTATGCCCTGTAACATGATGTCATCTACAAATTGCTGATGAGTCAGCGAATCTCCGTCCTGGGTGAGCTTGAGACCCTGGATTGTGCCTTCCCTTTTGGAAGAATTGATCGCTTTGCCTAATAATTCCATCATAAGGATAAAGAGAAAGGGAGAGAGCGGATCTCCTTGCCTAAGACCTCTCGAGGGCCAAAAGGATTTGGATGGAGAACCATTGAGAAGGATAGAAAAGATAGCAGATGTTACCAAATCCATAACCAATCTTATCCAATTCTGGTTAAAGCCATATGCTATTAGAACTTCTTTGATGTATAACTAGCTTAGTTTGTCATAAGCTTCTGCTAGGTCCAATTGAATGATCATCCATTCTTGCTTATTATTATTCAGAGAGTGCACTATTTCATGAGCTTGAATGATCTTATTGAGTATTTGCCTTCCTTCCACATATCCAGTTTGCTCTTCCGACACGAGAGTTGGAAGAAGGGTCTTGAGTCTATTTGCAATAACTTTGGAGATGATTTTGTATATTACATTATAGAGGGCAATGGGTCTGAATCGATCTAGAGTCATTGCTTTATCCTGTTTAGGAATTAGGGCTATGAAGGAAGTATTTAGCACTTTTAGGATTGTTTTTGAAATTCTTGAGTCCTCCACCACCTCCAGAATTTCTTGTTTGACTATTTCCTAGCTTGCCTTGAAGAAGTCAACATTGAAACCATCTGGTCCAGGAGATTTCCCATTGTGCATCTCATTTATTACTTCTTTTACCTCTTCTTCTGTCACTGGTCTATTGAGATTATAATTATCTTCCATGGTTACTAGTTTTGGAATATACTGCGTAAATCTTTTAATAGCTAGCAATCTGTTTAAGATAGGCTCCTCGGCTATATTTTGAAAATGTTGTACCAGAATAGATTCCATATATTTGTGTTTGCTTATCTCTTTCCCTTGAGAATCTATGAACTTTGTGATTCGATTAAGAGCCTGATGTTCCATGGTTGATTTTTGAAAAAACCTTGTATTTCTTTCTCCTTCTTTAAGCCATTGCACTCTTGATTTCTGCTTCTAGAAGATTTCTTCCTGCTGACATCTAGTGTTCCAATCCTATTGGAGAGAGCAAGCTTGCAATTTCCTATCCTCAGTGAAGCCTTCCTTGATAATAATTTGGTTAATTTTCTGTAGCTTTTGTTCCACTTCTCTTTTGGCTTTAAAAATATTGCCAAACTCACTTCTGTTCCAATCTTTGAGTTTGACCTTAATGTGTTTGAGTCTTTGTTGCATAATGAACATTTTCGTTCCTTGAATAGGTAAATCTTCCTTCCACCACTTATCAATGTTGGAGATGAAGTTAGGGTGGGTGAGCCAAACATTTTCGAACCTGAAAGGTCTGTTCCTTGGAGTGCCAATAAAAGAAGCTTCTAGCTGAATTGGCTAGTGGTATGACCATCCAAAAGGAAGGATAAAAGCACTCAATTTAGGTCCCAAGAGGAAGAGGTTCTCCGACATGAGGAATATATCTAGTTTTGAGGCAACTTGGGAAGCTCCTCCCCTCTTATTGTTCCATGTGAAGGTTCCATTTGTTGTTTCTAAGTCCTCTGGCCTTAAGTTGATTAGGAATTTCTGGAAGGCAATAGAGTCTTTTCCTATTACTCTAGTTCCTCCCTTTTTTTTCCGTAAGAGATTTGATCATGTTGAAATCTCCACCCAGAATCTAGGGCATTACTGGGTGTCTCTTCCTTAGCTCCTCAAGTGAGGTGAGAAGCATGAGTTTGTCTTCAGATTTTTGAGGACCATAGACATTTGTAACCATATAGATTTCCTTGTCACCCAATGGTTGGATAACCATCGAAAGGTAGTTCCAGGATGCTTCCACATCCAAAATGCAAAATTTATAAGGATTCCAAAGAGTAAGAATCCTACCTAATGTGTTATTGGCTTTGACTTCCAGGTACTCATATTTACTGAGCCATTTGTTATGTATCTCCCAGAATTTATCTATTGAACATTTTGTTTCCTGTATGAACACCATATCTGGGTTTTCTTCTTTTACTCTCTTGCTGAGATTCCTCTGTTTCCTTTTACTTCCTAGACCCCTAATATTCCAGGTTGTGAGCTTCATAATGATGGATTTTTGAATGAGTAATTGGTGGGATCTTTCATGTTACTTGAGTTGATCATGAGATTTCCACACTCTATTAGCAGCTCATTTTGTCTCTTTCTTCCTCTTTTCCTACCTGGGTTTTTGGTCGAGTGTCCTGATATTTCCTCCATTGATTTGACCCCTATATGGTCCTGGCTTTCATGGCTTCTTTTGATTCCTGAGGCTTTTGTCTGAGATCTCTAGAGGAAGAGTTGTTGTACCCTATCAAACTCCTCTTGTGGTAGGGAGTCTATCCCTTTGTTGGTTCCCTAGTTTAAGAATTTATCTCGATCAAGATTCTCCCTCTCAAGAATCTCATGTAGTTCTTGGTCCTCTATCCCAACTTCACTTGGGGTCATCTCGTGGTCCCTGCTTAGTTCTATAATGTTTGGCATGGTTTCTTGTTGTTCGTTTTTTTCCTGTATTATTTCCATGTTGTCCTCTTTTTCCTTCTCTATGGGATGGTTGTCTAGTGTGATGACCTTTCCAATGTTCCCCCCTTCTTCTTCTAAAATTTCAAAACTGTTGCAACTTGCTAGTTTGTTTTCACTCAATTTTTTCTGGTACTTTCTTCCTCCTCCTTTCCCTCTGCCTCCCATCTTGGTGAATCCTTCAGGATCTCTTCCTATGTTGGTCCTCTGATTATCCTCCCTTTTGTTTTGTGGGTAGTCTCCAAAAAGGTGCCCATGTTCATGACATTTCCAACATCTAAAAGGGACATGTTCATAGTCCATCTCTTGTACCCATTCCTCATCATAAACTTCTATGACAACTTCATCATGGAGTGCTCCCGATAGATCCATTTCCACACATATTTGTGTGAAGGAGGTATATTTTCCTCGTAGAGTTGCCTTTGAAACTTTTAGAAAATGTCCTTATTTATTTCCTATAGCTTTTAAGGATTCATGCAGCCAATAATATAGAGGTAAGGAGTAAAGTATTATCCATATTGGGTCCTCCTTCAAAAACTCTGTCTTTGTCCTCTAGGCTGTTGAAAACCACTATGAAGAAGCCCTTGGAACCTAGATGCAGAGTTATATCTCCCTTTGGTTTCTAGTTGTTTCTTATCCATAGGTACAAATTCTTCTTTGTGGGCCATATACCCATAAAATTGCATATAATAGCATAAGTCGCCATGTGATCTCTGTGCTCCTGTAGTGCAGGATCATTTAGAACCACGCGGGGTTTGATGGCAGACTTGGGCTTACAGGGTCGTACTGTGCTTTGTACCCATTTTTCTGACTACTGTCCTCTAGTCTTTCCTCCCTTCTAACTGCCTCATGAGTTTCTTCTTGTTCATTAGCTTTGCTGCTATCCAGTTCTTTTGAGTCCATTTTCTTTTTTTTTCGGCCTCCAAGGGTTTCCTAAATCCATTCAAACACGTTTCCCTGCTTTTATTTGATACGTCATTGCTGTAGGAGTGAGTGGAACTCCCTCCTCCTGGCCCCTCCATTGTTATTAGCTCACTCCTCCCATTGCTCCTTGCTCTAAACCCTAGCTCGATCCCCAATCTCCCCAAGTTTTCACATCTTCATAAACCAAAAGGTGAGCGGGCTTGGCCCAGGCAAGTCACTCCTCCCTTGTTATTCACATATTTAATTTATTGGTCATTACCTATTAAGATACTCATGTAATGTTTCAGTTAATGAGATTAATAAAAATAATTTTAATTTCCATGAATGGACCAAACTGATTCACCTACCCCCCTCTCAGTTTAGTCAAGTTTTCATCAACTGAACCATTTATTTGTCTAGTACATCTATTATATATTGTTTGTTTTTCCATTGATGACATGAGGAGAAGATAATATGGGGAGTTATTCCTTGTCATTGATGTGAAAGGGTGAGAAAAATAAGCAGAGTAAAACAATCCATCATTTGTGGGGCATTTTCTTATAGTATGGGGTGTTGTTCATTTTTTTTGCAAGAATTTTACTCTAGTTATTTCCATTAATGGAAAAGGGGGAGATTATTGGACAATTTTTTTCATTGATTTCAAATTATCTAGGCCTACAAGAGTTTTAAATAGAAGAGGGATATTTCATGAGGTCCCTGAAAAGGAGAAAAATATAGGTTCTCATGACCAACTAATTCATGTGTATCATTTCACAAAGGATGCATTTGAAGTATCTCATTATGCACAACCTTTAAAGGTAAATTTGAGATAGATATATGGTTAATATGAAATAAAATCCATAAAGTCCTATATGCTTGAACACTCTCATGCTTTAGCATAACATTATCATACTAAGATCATTCGATCATTGCTATGGAATTAATGTCCTAGATATCATTATGTTTATAATTCAAATTAATGATTTCATACTGGAAATGATATTTTGTCATGATTACCCAGATAGAGTACTATTTGTGATGTTATCAATGAAATCAAGAAAAATATTGATCTTTCTAATCCAAATGCCTTTCTTGAATACCAAGGACCCTCTTATGGTTAGTTCTACCATGTCAGCCTTTAAGTCAGTGTGTGTGTGCGTGTATGTGTGTGTGTGTCAATATATAGATCATTCCATAAGTAGATCTTGGAGTAGTATGTGAAGCATTGTTGTAGTATTAAAGACATCATTGAAGCTACCTTGAAAGATTGAAGCAAGTAGAGAGTTTTGGATCCCTAGAGGATTGGAGTCCTCATAAGAGGTTGGAGCCTCGTTGAGACCAAGGTTGGAGCCTTGAAGGAGTTAGAATTTCATTATATAGGTTGGAGCTTGGTTGTTTGTAAGAGGATTGAATTCCTCATCATTTATATTAGTAAAATTATTTTCTTGTTGTACATATTATGTTTTCATTTAGTTAATGATCTTATCTAGAATGATATAAGAATTGTAAATAAATACCAATTCACCTCCCCTCTCAATATTTCCAACACATATAACCTAATTTTGAACTGAATTTGTCTTGGTAAAGGTACAAAACATGATCAAATGATTAAGGAGTAGATGTAAGTGATTAAGGAACACATCAAGTATTTACGGAAAAAATGTTTTCTCTATCAAAAAAATTGAGGTGTCTATGATTATTTCCTATGAAAGAAGGCCTAAATTTTCTATGGAAAACTGATGTGAAAGGGTTGAGTTCCTTGTGGTGAATTCTCTGTGAAAAGAGGTTGAATTCCTATGTTTTATCTCTGTGTACAAGACTAGATTCTTATGTTTCATCTTTGTGGACATGGCTGAATTTTCTAATAATAAAAGTCTATAATCTAGCCCTAATACATACTTATAATTTGACTAGAACCATAAAGAAATTCGACTCCTTTATGACCAACAAGTTTTGACCATGTGGAAAGCTTTCTAGATTATGGTATTTCAACCCTTGACTTAGGATTCCACTCTCCTATAAGAAAATATTAGACCTAAGCATAAGAAGGGTATTCTTCCTTGTGTGTTGGACATAAGTTGAATCAATTTCTATAGACTTTGGCATAAATTTTGAAGGAATATCTGTGTGGTCTATGGATTTATGTGTAATGTTATCACTCAGGTTGTTCCCTGGATCCAGGAGGGAATATGGTCAAAGTAACCACTAACCAATCTTTCAACTGCAGATCCTAGCCAATCTACAACCAGAGAGGGCTCTCTCTTTGTAATTTAGATTTGTTTGATTGTATGTTAGGCTAGTTATGAAACACAAGTTTGTTTGGTGTTTGGAAGATGACATTCAGTAGAACAAGGTAGTAAGTTAAGAGAAGTTCAGACCATTGGGTTGATGGAGTCTAATGAAATAAACTTTTGGATATGATTTCTTTGGCAATGGAAGAATTGTAGAGCAGGGTAGTTAAACATAGAAAAATATTGGAGCTGGAAGTAGAATGAAAATGAAGTCAAGAAATGAAAGGCAATCAAGAGTCTTTCATTATGTTAACATAGGGAAATTGTGTAAACATTATTAGGGGGAAATTAAGAATTCCTTGATGATATTTAGTGTGTAAGAACCAAGGAGACAAGAGCAGTTAAGAATTCTTGCCTATGCTAGTCCTATGGAAAACATAGAAAACTACAGGAATTGAACACAGAGTACAACTAGTAAATTCTGGGTTATCCTTTTTTCCTGTAATTTAGAACATGGTATTCATATGATAAATAAAACACAAATACAGTGACTCAAGAGTAAAGGAAACTTATTGATCCATGCATGAACACAAGAATTCTACAACACATCCTTCAACCATTGATTCCACAACCAGCAAATTCACCAACGCAACATCCAGCAATTTTATTTCAGAAGAGTTCTCAAAATTTACAGAGCAGGTCCAGAATGATATTCATCAGCGAACATTAATAAATCTATTTTGAAAGTATTTATAAGAAGTTTACAAAATATCCCGTAGGGAAATTGTCTAGTCAATTTAACGTCTTAAATTTCTCTACATAAATTATCAATCCGGGTATCATAAACTGATGAAGTGTGGTGCACCATATGTGCTTAGTTAACCTTTTCTTACTTTAGTTTGTTTTTGGATTTTATTCTTTTCTTAATGTGTGGTGATGAAAGTGAAGTGTGAAGTGTGTGGAGTGTAAATGGTGATGATTTTTAAACTTGAAAAATGCTCAAAAGAAAGCTTTACAGTAACTAAAATGAAATCAATTCTTAAGAGAAAACAAATGCATCAAATAGCGAACTAATGGCAATGGCCCAATATCCTTGCTGCTGAAAATGAAAAGAAAGCAAAAACTTGGAAAACAACTCAAACTTAAAGAAAAGCAGCTAATTCACATTACTTTAACTTTTCAAATCCTTTGCCCTTTGGCTAAATCTACCTGATGGGAAGTAATCATAAACAAGTTAAGTAACATGATATTTAACTGTTCAAGAAAGTAAATTGCATAAAAGAATCTAATCACACTACTTGAACTCTTCAAATCCTTTACCCCTCAGCTCAATCTACCTTGGGCAAGTAATCATGAACATACCAAGTAATATGATAACTAAATGTAAATTACAAAAAAGAAATTAATCACACTACTTAAATTCTCTTAGTCCTTTACCATTAAGCTCAATCTACTTTATGGAAAGCAACCATGAGTAAGTAATATGACAACTAAATCACACTACAGTTAGTAATATTCTGATCTCCTGCTGATATAGTCATTTGACCACAGAAAGAAATCATAAATTGTTAAGCAGTATGATATCTAACTAGCAGAAAAAGAAATAAAGAAATAACAACTTGAAAAAGACAATGTTGAATGTAAAGTTCAGAAAATAAAGGTTAGTAGGAAGGACAAGATGATCTCATATGCCAAAAGTTATTAAAAAAAATGAAAAATTGCCCGGGCTGCCTAAGAGAACCTGCAAAAAGCACTGATCAGTTTACAGCTCTAAGAAAACAAAAGTAAAGATATGAACAACAGAAACATAAAACATATTATGTACAAACTAATGATAAAACAATGGCATAATGAAACTAAACAAACACTTTACAAGGCTTCAGCATGCAGGGGCCCTCTGCCACTTCAGCCAATCAAATAATCACACAGCTATCTTCAGAAAAGTCTTCTCATGTATTTAAATCAACATCATATAAAATAGCGGGGTGATAAGATAACCAACAGCGCGGAAATTACATAAACAATTCAGAGTTTACATGTATCATAAGTCTCTCTACAACATTCAACAATGCGTTATTTATAATGCAAAATACTAAAACAACTACTGCGCTATTAACTGCATTGCCATATACACATAGATCTCTTCAGCCGAGATCTAGTGTAACTGTCGTTATGCTTCTTAAATCTTCGGAGTGGTTGGCTGTTAGATTCACTGTTCAAGAACGATCTCGAGGTGCGCTGGTGCCTTCGTGAGCTGAGAACTAGGCCATGTATCATTCACGTGCCGAAAACAGTGACGTGCCACCGCTGAACTCTTTGGTTGGCCTCGTCTTTGACTTTGGTTGACCGTGGCCTCTAATGGATGATTTGGCCGGTTCGAAGGGACACGATCCATGTACATGCCATCTGGAGCTTGCCAATGTAGCCCATTCCTTCAGAGGACACCTGGAGCACAACTTTTAACGAAATAGCTGCGGAATCCTGTGCTGGCTGCGGAAACCTGTGCTGGCTGCGGAAACCTGTGCTGGCTGCGGAAACTGACAAGTTTCCGCAGCTGCATGAAAAAAAAACTAAACCAAACAACAGACATCAGTATAGTCAGAAAACCATATAAACAGTCCTTTTTAGACTATAATGCAATGATTTAACCACTGGATGAGTGAAGTGAGTGGAGAATGAGGGTTAAGAGGGTGTGTAGGAAGGTGAAAAGTTGAGGCTCAACATGTACTTCAATAGAGTCTCTGGTGAGTCTAATGAAATTCCTAGAATCAATGCTCTCTTTCTAAATTCTTGAGTGTACCCTTGCACACTTTGCCCTTTCAATTGCTGAAGAGTTTTCCAACTCATCATGGCTTGTTGCATGAAGGCCAATGGATAGAACTGCTTTTTGATTGTACACACAAATTCATTCCAGACAGAGATAGTCTTACCATGTCTTTTCATGTCAACTTGTGTTCTGCCTTCCCACTAAACCAAGGCAGTGCCTCCAAGGCATAGGCTTGCCAGCTGAATCTTTCTCTTCTTTGAGTCAATGTTCTGTACTTTGCAATACACATCAATTTGTCTAATCCAATTGTCCAACTTTTCTGCATTTAACTCTCCTTCATATATAGGCAAATCAAATTTAACATCTAGCTTGATCAAATATGCTTTCTTGTTATATACAGGGCTATTAGGAGGTGTGAGAAAGATTTCCTCTTTCCCTTTTCCTTTTGAGTGGTCGTGGCTGTGAGACTCATCTTCTCCTTTGTCCTGTTTAAAGCCCGATGAATCTTCATCCCTATGTTTTCTAAAGTCCCTATACATTTCTTCTACCATGGACTTTATGGCTAGGAAACTTTCTATGAATTGAGGGTCTGGACCCATAGGACCTTCCTTTAACATTGTCTTCTGAGGATAGACTCTCCCAATTTTAGGATTAGTTTCGACCAACTCTCCTTCTCCTAATTTGAGTGTTGATCTAGTGAGCATTCACAACTATACCAACACAAGCTTGCCTAACCTTAATAGCCTAAAGCTATGATACCACTTGATTTGAAATCACCCTTGAGTGACTTCAGTTAGTTAATTAATGAATGAAGGTATTACAGACTCTGTGCTGGTGTGTGTCTATGTTAATTTAGGCAATGGATCGATCAGATTGCAAAATACACAGACACTGGAAAATGGAAAACAACATAGAAACACAGTAAGAAAATACAAGAAAACAACACTTAATAAGGAGTTCACCCTATCCTCCAGGGCTACGTCTTTGGTCCAACTTTCAGTGGTGGCCTTCTTTTATTTTGTCTTTAAAGTAGAGAATTACAATGAGGAGCTCAATCTGAGTCTCCTGAAAGAAAATGGCTTGGAAAGGTGGTACTTGGATTCCCTAAGCCACTAGAGTGCATAGAATCTTTTCCTTACCAGCTCTTGACCTTTCTGGTCTTTAATGGAAGGAGCCCAATTTGGTGCTCAGTTCTCGACAGATCCTCTCAGGGATGGCTTGAACCTATCAAGCTCTCTAGTGCTCGACGTTGCCTTTGGTCAGCTTGACCCTCTATCTTTCTGCTTTTTGCTTCATTGTCTTTGTCTTCTTCTCTTTGTTTTTTCCTCTCAGTGTCGTCTCTTGGCGCCTTTTTCTATTCTATGTTCATGGCTTTAAAGCCAATTGATCTCATGACTGCTCGATTCCCCTTCCACCTCCATCGGATCGCCTACTGCTGTTCACTCGGAATTCCCTGTCTCTGCGTCATGGTCATTGCTCACAGGGAGTGGCCACTTGTCCTCTCGTGAACTGTGCCAGCTCTTCCTCGTCGGTTCGGTTCTTCGGTTATGTCAGGAAATGACTCATCTGCCACCTTAGTGGTCAAATTGGACCTCAAATCCTTATAGATTGCAACTTAGTCCCCTGTCAAATCAGGTTCTTTGATCGAGCGCGTTCTCAGCCGTTAGATGTAGAGCCTCTCGATCCAACATCATTTGCTCATTTCGCGCGGTTGACTTGCTCAACCGTTATCATGTGATGAGCAACAATTTTCTCTCTCCTTTGCCTGCCACACATCGAGCGCTGAATGGAATCGATAGGTTTAAGCCAAATCCACTTACTGCCCAAGGGTGCCCCCAATAAATACCACCGGTTTTTGGAGCGCGGGTTCCGCCTTTAGCCTTTTGCACTTTTCCCCATGGTTTTCCCAGCTTCCATGTGACCAAGTGCTTCAGGGCCTTTCCATTTCGAGGGGTTTTGCATAGCGCATTAGAAACTGCCTCCTTTTCCCGATCCGGGCTTCCCAGGTTCCAGTTTCGCCTCCTGCGCAGTCTCCATGGGCATCAGTCAGTGCGCTTTGACCGAGGTCCTTGTCATTCCACGCTGGCTGCCAACTGCCACTGTTCAGAGGTTTTTCTGATCGCTCTGTGCTCTTGAATTCAAAGTTTTGTCCCGATTTGATATAGTCATGGTGCTTTGATTATTTTTCATGGATCCAATTCGTATCAACTAGCAAGATCAAATGATTAGTTTTGGAGGGTTTGATCAATTGGAATTTCCCAAATTTTTGTTGTATTTGTATTTTTCCTCAATGTGCCATTATACCAGTAAGGGATCCTTTGTATCGTGAAGATTAATTGATAAAATAACTGATTTGAAAGGTAGAGATCTATGTGTGAATGTGTATGAAATTGATGTGATTATTTTGTTTCCACTGTTTATTTTTATTTGTGTTAAAATCTCAGCAATGTTTTTTATTTAGTAGATATACAACAATAATTATTTAATAAAAAAGGAATCCGTCGAGTCAATGATTAGCCAAAAGATGGGGTTAGAGAAATCAACACACACACATGGACAACTTCAAAACAATAATCTTCAAAGAACTTGGCACCAAATAAATATGTCTATCTATTTCATATGCACACTTTTACGAATATATGCCTTTTACACAGATATTTGAAGGCATAAAATTCACAATTTGGAGAGAGTTTTCAACATTTTCCTAAAGAAAACCTCACAACAAACCCCCCAGGATTTTGCACACATGGACAGTTTCAAAAGAAGCACCTTCTAAAAATTAGGCAACAAAGAAATATGTATATATGCATCTAATATTTTCAGTTTAACAAAAACGTATTTTTACATAAATATTTAACAACATAAAGTTCATAATGTGGAGAAAAATTTCATCTTCTTTTCTAGGGAAAACCAAGTGGGAAAAACCTGGACACTTCGATACAATTTGAAGATGATATCGAATGTAAACCTAGACTAACCCACTAGGGATGTCGAGAGAGGCACACAAAAGGGGTAGCCAAGTCTAGGAAATAACATTGAGAACTCCTACGTGAAGCTCAAAGCACACAAACACTAGAGCTATCCCATGGAAAGAATTTTCAACTTAGACATAAGAATACAAACTTAGTTTCCAAAACAAATTAAATAGGAAAGGAATGAATTTGAAATTAAACTGTTGTAGACATAAAAATATAATTAAAAACTATATTAAGGGATGCAACAAGAGGGCAAGGGAGAGATTTTCAACTCCCTTTCACCCTAGGAAGTTCCTACCCAAAACCCAAATAGGGTTTGACAGCATGTAGAGGAATGCATGCATGTCGTCAAGCAAATCAAGGAGATTTATAGTGAAGGGTTGAGAGAGGCACCTAACTTGGAACCTAAATAGGTACCCAACATTTCAATTAATCACAAAAGAATGCAATTACGAAAAAAGATTGCTTGTTGCACACTCTACATTCCATTAGTTTTATATGTACAAAATTATGGTAGGTGGAAATAGGTGAAGGGTTGGGTAAATGTGGGTAGAATTTTAGAAAAGAAACAAATGCTTTCTTCCCCATCCTCCAAGCATGTTAGTATCTTTGGGGATTTCCCTATCATCCTCGGTACAAAATGGATGACAAGCAACATAAGTGGTGATATCCTTTACTAAAGTAAGACACCCCTAGTACTTAAGAGTGGCATTCCCAAGTAATAAGACGTCCCAGGATTACCACAATACTGTGAGTAATTCTAAACTCTCCCTATTCCAAATGACACCTACAAGCATATAAAAATAACTAATAAAAAATTTATTTTAATTCTCTTTTTATTCCTATATAAAAAAAAGGTGGTGAAATCCTCCCAAACCTTGATTCTCACTTATTTATGTCACACAAACGTTTGTTTGATTCATTATTCACCATCATCTCACTAGTGCCATCATATCAAGGATTTTATAGATTAATTTGTGGGTAGAAAGCTTCCAAAGGAGTGGAACAACTTTCTAACACATTTCAAGTGCATTCAATTCCCAACAATCCACAAAATAAATTGTACATAAAATTTTGATGTTCATCTTGTTATGTCTCCTCTAATTTTGATATTCAAGCATTTTTGTAGTTTTCATATATTTTATATTTGGAGCAGTGTGTGTTAGATTGATTGACCTATGTGGATGTTGGGACAAGGTCAAAAATACCATACTCTAAAGTGAAAGTTCATGCCACAAATGCAAAACATGTTCCTCTACAAAGTAATAATGTGAATGTCCTCATTGGTCATTTCTATGGTATGTGAATGATTTTAGGTTGGTTTCATAGCCTACTTGATATTGGCAGCATTTTTGTGGAAGGCCTCATTGCTACTATGCATATACTACATTGTGGTTGTTTACTTTTTCTTGTTCTGTAAAAGGTTGGTTGTTCTTGTACACAACCACTCTTCTGGGATTGTGATGACATTTTAAATGGGCTAAAGAGGATAACAACTAGCCATTGGGCTTACGGATATCTATTACAATGGAGCACTGGTACACAATTTTCATAAATATGGCCTTAGGGTGTATTTTCCCAGCACTTTTCATTGGCATTTTATGGTAGGTCAGTTTATGTTTCTTCAAAAAATTACATATTTCTTCCTTTCAAGTTTTGTGAGAGACTGCAAGGGTTTGTACCTATATATGTATTCTCTCTTTCTCATCATTTCTTCAGAAAGGGGGTTTGACAATGTTTTCACGACTCTGATCAATTGTGTGTTTCAAAGGGATCTGTTTTAGATAAGATATTGTTTAAAGTTGGGGGGCCTGCAGGCCCTTGCTTAAAGTTGTTTAAGATACAAAAAGCATATTACAAAAAGGGATGTCAATATATTTAAAAAAAAATATGAACTAGAAACTAGAAAAAACTATTATCACTGTAATTGTTACATGTTTTTGAGAAGAAAGAGAGCCCCATAGGTCATATTTCATAACTGAGTGATCATAATAATGTCTCATTTCCAGAATGAAAATAATTAGGAAAAATTTCCAATAGAAAATTGATAGGAAACTTGATATACATAGGGAAGATTTCTTTTCCAATTGGCATCATCTTAAGTCCATACACACTTCTACTCTAATACATTGTGGTGCCACTTTTTTGTTTTATTTCAAATATGAGTGTTAGTAAGAATTTAGAACCTTTGTGTACATAATTATTTTGGGAAACAATAGACAAGCATGCTTGCATACAACAACCATAAGATGCCTAAAATTGATGGACTTCTTTCATCGTTGTTATACCCTCATAGCGAAACTAGAATCTGTAGCATGTATCCCAAGGTTGTATGCATCTGCTGAAGGTGTAGATTTAAAGGATCTACTGAGATGAAGTACTATTGAAGGAGAAACACCCATTTGCACACAGACCAAGGTTTCTACTTGGTACACTTCTCCATTGAATGGAAAATGCAATGTATTGTAGTGCTGCAGAAGAAAAAACACCTTTAGTGCAACATAGATAAAACTCTAATAGATATTGTCACTATGGCCTCGGTTGTAAATGATCTCATCAATATAGGTAACAAATTCGATAATTGAAAAACAAAAAGGTGCGCTACATAGATCAATTGAAATGATACATTTGGGTATACTTTATTATTGTTTAGGAGTGTTAGTATAGAAAATGCAAGGCGGGCTGTTGCGTCTTTATGTCACAGGCCAAGGATGCGAAGAAATACATAAAATATTAAATAGCATGGTATAGGTTGATTGCAGGTTTTTTTGAAACGAGAATGGAATTCTCCTTGTGCGGGTTCTAATCTAGTGGGCATAACCTTAAATAATAAATTGATAATTATGGGGTTGGAATTGTCTCACAATTCATGAAAATTCCCAAATTTGTTCACTAGAAAGAAGTAGAGCGAGTCGTAAGGTTTATGGAAGAGAAAATCGTATTCGTAGGAAGATAACTTGAAATTAGTTGGGCATATTATTTCTTGTCTTCTTGTACGTGTGTGCATTGAAAATATAACCACATCCAACGATTCAATAACAACTCTGGTAAATTTTATAGATGTGAAGCAATTCTGAGAAAACCCATCGCTTAATGACAATTGAGTGAGGAATATGTCGAAGGATTCAATCTTGCACTCAGTCATAAAAAGGAAGTTTGGGTATCTAGCATCTTGCCAAAAAACTAACTCCAACCATAATGTGAAAGGCAGGTTAATTGCGAAACCTCTTTCCCACTTTGTAGTATTTTTGCCTCTTGAATTCCAATAGGTATATGGCTGCTTAGATCCACAAAACTCGTGCCAAGTAAACTTTGTATGATACAATTTTGACATGCAAGCTTGACACACGCTCTAGTTTTCCTCTAGAAGAGGGTAATTCAAAATATAATGACAAGTTTAACTGTAATTTGATCATACACTATTGAGGTATTGCATGGAATAAACAATATACCATCAATGCACTAATGAAGAACTCAAAATAAAAAAATTTCTTACTGTTATAATAGTTCCACTCTTGGGATTCTTGGATAAAGCACCTAACCTGCATGGAAAAATATTCCTATAATAGAGTACCTCCTACCTAGAAATGTGTCCCCTGCTCAAAATATAAAACCTTTCTCTACTGTGCACTTTTCTTAAAGATAAATCTGTGCATAAAACAAAACTAAGGAAAACACCTAAATTAAGAAAAGTGAGCATCTAAGTCAAACTATAAAAGCATACTAAATATGGCTCTATCTAAGTTTGGGAAACACTAAACAAGCATGCTTTCACACAACAACCACAAGATGCCTATAATTGATGCACTTCTTTCATCGCTGCTATACCCTCATAAGAAAACTATAATCTACATGTATCCCAAGGCATTGGATAGGTACTTCCACATAGGTCTAAGTGTGTAAACATGTGGCAATAGTAGAAAGACTCTTAACCTTGAAAATTACTTTAATTAGTAGAATTATTAAAGTAATTGGATTTTATAAGAAAAAGTGAGTTAACCTAATGAAATGCAGAGGCTATTTGCATTAATGAATTACATGAATCTCAACCATTGCTGTCAAGTGATGTTGAGATGTAATCTCAACAATGAATCACTTGGAGATCAGATTTTTGGATTCAATCAATAACTCAAACTTATAAAAGGAATGCTAGGCTAAAAGAGAAGACACATTAGTGAGAACAAGACAATGAGGTAGTGAGGATCTCAATGATTGGGTGGAGGACATTCATCCAAGTGTGTGGAGTCCAAGGAGGAGTGCAAGAGATAGCAAGGGAGAAGGATCTAGATTAGCCAGCAAGGTCAAATGATGAGTTTTGGAAGGTTTGATCAGCTAGAATTTCCCAATGTGTTGTTGTATTTGTATTTTTCCTCAATGTGCCATTATACCAGTAAGGGAGCCCTTGTATGCTAAAGATTTATTAGTAAAACAACATATTTGAAAGGGAGATATCCATGTGTGCATGTGTATGAGATTGATGTGATTATTTTTCTTCCACTGTTTATTTTTATTTGTGTTAAAATCTCAGCAATGTTTTTTATTCAGTATACCTACAACAATAATTATTTAATCAAAAAGGAATTTGTCAAGTCAATCGTTAGCAAAAGCTGGGGTTAGAGAAATCAACACACACACATGGAAAAATTCAAAATAAGCACCTTCAAAGTATTTGGCACCAAAGAAATATGGCTATCTATGTCATATGCACACTTTTACAAATATATGCATTTACACAAACATTTGAAGGCATAAAATTCACAATTCGGAGAGAGTTTTCAACATTTTCCTAAAGAAAACCTCACAACAAACCCCCCCAGATTTTGCACACATGGACAATTTCAAAAGAAGCACCTTCTAAAAATTAGGAAACAAAGAAATATGTATCTATGCGTCTAATACTTGCACTTTAACAAATATATTCTTTTTACATAAATATTTAACTACATAAAGTTCACAATGTGGAGAAAAATTTCAACTTCTTTTCTAGGGAAAACCAGGTGGAGAAGACCCAAACACTTCCCTACAAGTTGTAGATGGTATCTAATGTAAACACAAACTAACCCACTAGGGATGTCAAGAGAGGCACACAAAAGGGGCATCTGGCTTTGGGAAAGAACCCTGAGAACTCCTACATGAAGCTCAAAGAACTCAAACACTAGAGCTATCCCATGGAAAGAATTTTCAACTTAGACATAAGAATACAAACATAGTTTCCAAAACAAATTAAATAGGAGAATACCATGGAATGACTTAACTGGTTCATAACTACCATGCTGAAACTTTGCTATAACTGGTTCATAACTACCATGCAATGACATAACTGGTTTATGATGATACCGTACAATGAATTAAGGTTAAAGAGAAGGAGAAGGAAGGGAGATTCTATGATTCCAATTTATCACAAGATAGGCCTATCCAGAGTATTCTTTCACATAGAGGAACTCACACCATTATATAATCTAAATCCAACCGATTGGGAATAGGAAAAAATAGAATAATGAATGAACGAAAGGGTGGTGCAGAAGATTAATTGATGTGCATACTTGATGCCAGTGGCTATATATAGGCTTAAAAAACAACAACGATGTTTCACACAATTAATGGCTATGGGGTTCAAATTCATTCATATCTCCTCTTCACGAGGAACTGAAAAACAAATAGCAAGGGAATTTTACACACAATTATTAGCAACACCACTTACATTAAGTCACATTTAGGATAGCTCATTTGGAAATATTACTTCATAAGGAAGTGAGGAGGAGAGGAAGAGGAGATTTTCATAAGGAAGTGAGGAGTAGGAGAGGAAGAAGAGATTTTCTAACAGGCAAAAGTCACCTATCTTATTATTGTTTTTCATAGATATTTAATACCAAGAATACAACCATGATGATCCCATGATCAACTAATCATTAATATGGTAGAAACACCAGTGAATCAAACCAACTAGTTTGGTTTGAGTAGATACAACTATCCTAGGTTCGAATCTCACCACATTGCTCTATGGACTACTAAGACTCAATGACATTATCCCTCGGCCCCAAAATTGGACGGTTCTATTAAAAAAATAGAATTGTAGACTAAACCAAAACACACAACATTATCTAAAATTTCATCACAGACGAACACAACATGAATGGAGAACCACTCTAAAATGGGTAGGAAAAACCAGGGCAATGCTAATTCTACTCCATTAATAACGATAAGATCATCATCATTCTCATCACGACGTAGAACATATCATTTTTTTTCTTGATAATGAACAAGCATCTTCTCTATTTGGAGGCGAAGAAAACATTTAGATTCTATGAGTAGAGCTATAGAGTTTCGCCTATATAGGGCCACCCCAGCGAGCTAGGGGACAAGCTCAACAAGCCGCTGCCAACAAATTTAGGCCAGTGCCATAGCTGTATAACAACCAAGGCCACCAAGAAAATTAGCCCAAATCCTACTAAATTCATTGTAGCATATTCTCTCGGGGAATTACAGAGCAGGGGAAGAAAATCATAGTGGACTTCGTAAAATGAAGAAGCCAAGTGGATTTTGTGGAAAGACACTGAGGAAAGATGATTATATATAGGAGAGATCTAATACTCAATAGTCACTTGGCCAGCTTGACCCACCATGATTCCATCAATTTGACTGACAAAGACTCCTCTATATTGTGGCTCTTAATACAATGATAAGATAGATTATTGGGAAAGGCAACCCCCAAGCAATTACACTTAGAATTACAATTAAGGAGCGCCTTTTACAAAACCAACGAAGTAGAAACACATATTCATATCACCGAGAACATTAATAAATATCTACAATAAACCCAGACTAACCCACACAGGATGTTGAGAGAGGCACACAAAAGGGGCATCCAACTCTGGGAAAGAACCCTTAGAACTCCTACCTAAAGCTCAAAGCACTCAAACACTAGAGCTATCCCATGGAAAGAATTTTCAACTTAGACATAAGAATACAAACATAGTTTCCAAAACAAATTAAATAGTTATGAATCAGTTAAGTCATTGTGGAGAATACCGTATGCCAAATTCAATCCAATAGGGTTTCTCTTCTCTGGCCTATCTCCGCCCCTCTTGTAATGGCCATTCCCTTGAATACTGCCATTTTCTTTGCCCTTTTAAGGGGCCAATCCTTATTTGGCAAATCTGACACTTAGGGTTCAACCCAATATCGAATATGTTCTTCCCTAGCTCATCGAAACCATGGAGGCCCTGCAGGTGTTTAAATGCGGCTATTTCCAATCCGAATTGAGGTATAGAGATGCAGAGGTAATTGGTTTCGCTTCGAGTTAGAAAATTGACATTATAGAATTGTAGCGATAAGAAAGCATAAATACCTGGTGAATGGGAAGGTGATACCTTGTAGATCGAAAAGCCCATAGGTCTGAAATGGATTGAAGAACGCGCCAGTGAAGATATTGTGAGAATTTAGAAAATGAAAATGGCTGAAATGAAAGGGAACAAAATTTAAATTCCCAAATCCGGGAGAGGTGAGAATGTGTGTACATGGGTGTTTAATAATGCTTAGGAATTATTGTCGACTCATAAAATTTTACCGTGCAATTGCCTTTTATAATTATAGTGTGAATAAATTCCCGAGGAATTTCTATTTTAGTTTGAATTTTTACAATTAGCATGGATATTTCGTTAAAATGTTTCGGAGTGAAGTACTGTTATAGATATATTTGGGAACTGCAACCAAAATCATAAATGTCCATAAACCAAGGGCTTCTAAGTCCCTAAAAGTGTTGTTTTATACCCTAAAGGAACAAGGTCAGCTGATTACATAATCTCCCGAAAGTTCTCCATGGAAAACTGCTCATAACTGGTCAAAACTGGACCATATAAACTGCTCAGTGCTAAGGGTGTGATGCATCTCACCTGCTCAATGCAAAAAGTGTGATGCATACTGGGAAGCCCTTCTGTAGTGTTGAAAATGCAACAAGATGATGGAGCTTAGTGAAAAGAAGTCGCCTTCACTAAGTGGGCCGTTGGGCAAGTTTTGGTGCAAAGTCTATTTTTAGACATATGGATCATGGTCTATGAGCTACAAGATGCTGTTTATGGATGATTGGTCATGTTGGTAAAAATAGATGGACTTCTATTTTTAGACAACAACGGAGGTACTGTCAGTCTAAATATAGAACAGTCGAATATTATTAGCCCTTAGTAATATTTGGACTATAAACATTATCTTATTCTCTTGGAGCACTTTAGTTCGAGCTACAGATGTGGCACATGTAGCTACTAGAAGGAAATAAATGGTTCTTTGGGTTACTTGAGCTATTACATGCAGGACTTCAGTTAGAACTCAACTGGTTGAGTTCTGTGGAGTTGGATGAGGAGTTGATGGAGTTGTGTTCAGTTTGACTTAGTTGAACTAGTTGTATTTAGTATAACTGATCAATAGACTAAGTGATGAGTGGTGTGAATTAATTATTAATTAATTCACTAATTATTAACTCATAAAGCAACTGAAGAATACATCAGTTAACTCAGTGCATGGACAGTTCAGTGGAGACAAGTGTTAGAGGTGAGTGAAAGGGCAAGACAACTGTCAGTTGTGACTATAGTTGTGCATGTGATTTGCACAATTAGAGGGATTGAGTAATGCGAATGAGGATTGAATAGTGTTACACAAGGGAAACACGTGAATGGATCAGTCATTCTCATCATTCTCATGCAGGATTGCGCAGTGGAGGCAGGCAAGCAGCGAAGGAGATTTGAGCCAGCGATTGATTTAGATCTGAGCTAGTTTGTGTGTAACAGGTGGAGATATTACTGAGTACTTGCGAGGAGTATTGTACTATGTATTGTTACATGTTCTCAATCAATATAATATATAGATAGTTGGGGGTTTTCAGCTTTATGCTTTCCCTGTGTACATACTGTGTTGATATGTGTGATTGATGCTTCAATGTGCGCATGCGATTGTTTCTTAATACTGCTAAATTGATGATCAACGTAGAGGAGGTTATGTATTATGCATGTATTCTGCAATTAGTGTATAACCGGGATAATCTTTGTGAATAAGTGTCATATTATTCATGAAATTTCTACATGTAGGGTGCGATGGGTGAGAGTAGACAAATGGTAGAGACAGTTTGCAAGGTGGATGATCATGGAATTTTCCAGAAACTTCTCCTGTGACACTTGCCTCTCTAAATTTGCCCAGGGATGAGTAAGAGATCATGAATCTCCAAGTGGAACCAAGAACTATCAGAGAGAGGACACTAATCAAAATCCCAGAAACTGACTCACCCCCCTACAAACATCTATATATGGATCCCTCATCCCAGAGATCCAGAGGCTGGAATCAGGTATTTTGTAAGGAAGTGCTGTTGGTTTCTTGGTGTAATATCATAGTGTTGGATGATCTAAGCTTTTCATGAGGTGAAGAAGGGCTTTCATGCTGGGAGGATGATGCTGGGTCAGATCAATGGGTTGTAATCCTCTCTTCTATTCTTTCTATCAATAAAGCTATTCATGATTTCCTCCACATTCTTGTATGTTTGATGATATATGTAGTTGTGTAGTCAATATATATCTGGTCCTATATTGTTGATGATTGTAGATCTCTGTACTTCGATAGTGTTATGCTGCTTTGACTTTACAGGTGCTCTTTGAAGCGGGGTAAGCAAGGGAGGAGTGGCAAAGATCTGTTAGAAGGGAGAGGAAACAAGAAAGGAACCAAGCGCAAGACTGAGGTTGGTACTTTTGCTTCCTTCTCATCTACTTCTCATAAAGGAAAACGAGAGTAACTTTAGTTTGTTTGTTTCTAGGATAGCTACCCGTCTTAGTAGGACTAACAGCTCTCACTAGATTTCAGATAACAAAATGGCGATTCCGCTAGGGAACGAATAGCTTGTTTGCTTGTCTATATTTGTTTGCTTTATAAACTACATACGGAGCCTAAAGTCAAGCCAGCTAGCCTTCGAACTGCATTTGCTATGCAAGTGCAAAGTAGATCAATGCTTCTTAAGTTTATCTCTGGGTTTTGTTTATGAACTGAACAATTGATTTGCAAACATCCTAATTGCCCTGGTGGTGGCTCAAGTAACCTCATTAGATCAACCCCTTTGATTTATATTTACTTACTATCATTTGCTAGGCCTAAATCCTTGAACTGAGCTGCAAATTGTGACCAAAAACCAAGTAAAGTCTCGGCTCTGTACCATCGTACCCTTTCTTCTAGGAAATCTGGATGCATTGCACCTCCCGTGTGTAGTAGGTGAGATGCATCCATGTTTCCCTGTGTTACAAGTGCGATGATTAGAAAAGGCTAGGTTTGCCTCTAGATTTTGGTTTTTCTTCACTCTCTTCAGCTTTATTCAGTAGTTTTTCTATCTTTGATCAGTATACCATAGTGGAAACTCCCTTCCTTTGCATGATTCGGCCTCCATTGTACAAAGAATTGTGAATGTTTTTATGTATTTTGCACCATTTACGTTCTCTTTTACAAAGAAGTAGCTTAATCAAACTATCGTCTTTTGATTTGGAAGTGTCGCAAGTGTAATTTTCAGTCAAAGAAAAGAATTCTATTGTTCTTAATAGTTGATTGTACTGTTACTCTTGTATTTGATTTGAATTAGTAGTTTTTCAAGTGTCAAAAGTAGTTTTCAATTCAAAATCATAAAGTGTCGTCATTATATTCCTTTCATTTTTTGAAGAGAAAATTGTTAGTACTGTCGCTTTGAAAAGATAATTCAGATTTGTACTTAGCATTCTTTTTGTCATTCACACATTAAGAAGGCGGAAAACAAATACATGCATGTGCATTTGCATTTAGATTGCTTGTTGATTTTGATTTAGGACAGTGCATCTACTGTGCGCTCTTTGCAAAATGTTGAAAGGATCTGATTTCTCTTTCTTTAGTAGCTAGGATTTTCATTGCAAAAAGAAGATCAAACGATTGTTTATCATCTTAGATTACATTTTAGGAATTGTATATCTACATCACGCGGTGAACCTGAAAGGCAAACTTCTTAAGAAAGATCAACTATAAAATAAATTCAATGAACATTAAAATGCTTTGGAATCTAACACACAACATTTAGAAGTCTAGGCTAGAGATGTATTTCGGCGTCGTAAAGCCTCGTAACTATCGATTTCATCGTAGGTTGGGTGATTCATCCTATTTGAGACGACAAGTGCCAGTACGGACTAGTGCTCCCATGTACCGTCGAGTATATATTGGGAGACCAAAATAGGCTACATCCTTTATCCTTAGGAAGCCGTGTCTGCCGCCCTGTCGATCACAATGCACTCAACACAGCATTCGGGAAGATTGATTACTGTACCGTAAAAAGTATTCTGTAGTTTTGCGATTGGTTTGGTAATCCCTCTGTCTATATTTCCAGAGTAGTCTCTTTCAGTCCTTTTTAGACTCCTTAAAGGAAAATTTCCATCTGAGTACTTGTCACTTCAGGCTCATTAAAAATCGAAGGTGACTAGAGTCATCTTTAGCTTTTTCTTGACTCTTAAAAAGTGAAAAAGCAAGTTGTGTCAAAGCATCTAAAATTTATTTTAATCGGAATAACGTCACTGTTCCCTCGTTGATCTTAGGTTGAGAAAAATGGAGTCCACCAATCAAGGATTTCCCCTTGGGGGAAATCCTAGTCCTTTCTCTTCGTGGGGAGATGTTGGTGCACCTTATATGGCCACATTGTCCCTCCCAGGACTGACAATTGGCTTGCCAATATGGCTCTTCTCGACCTCTGTTGTTCAAACCACCGCGATTCCTGGGTAATCAAGTCAGCAACTAGATGATACTAGAGTTACCCCCCAACCTTCTGCTTCACCTGATTCTCCCTCCCCTCCTTCCTCTTCGCTTGGTGAAGCTGATAAAGCTAAAAACCAAGTAACTGAGAAGAAGAAGAAAGGGAAGGAGAAAGAGAAGAAGAAGAAGGAGCCAAAGGCGAAAAGGGGCAACCGTGCGTCGTCTAGTGAAAATCCACACACTGCACCATCCGAACCTAAAT
Source organism: Pinus taeda (assembly GCA_000404065.3). Lineage (NCBI taxonomy): Eukaryota > Viridiplantae > Streptophyta > Pinopsida > Pinales > Pinaceae > Pinus > Pinus taeda. The sequence goes on from APFE030694179.1 coordinate 57,003, forward strand.
CTCCATGTGTGATTTGCAAAGGAGACCACTATCATTGAGATTGTCCTTACATCCCTCGGATCTCAAGGGACTGGTCTCCTCATTTGCACAATTCGGTGTCATCAACCTCTGACGATCATGTTGAGAGTACACCATCAACTAGTGAAAACGAAGTCTCTGGACAAAAGGGAAAATGTAAATTCCCTTGTAAACTGTGTGAAGGAAATCATGCCGTCCACCGTTGCCCCTTCCTGGATGAAGCTAAAAAATCTTGGATAACCGTCTTGCTTCACCGCTACGGCTTCCTCCTGGGTACAAGAAACTCTTACCCAGTCCATCGCTAGTTGAAAATCTGACTGGCACCACTTTGTGGTCGATCGAAGCATCTATCATTGAAGATAAACCCTTTGAGCCAACACCAGATGAAATTCAAAAGGTCGAGGTGGCGATCGACCCGGTCTTGTCTTCGGAAGGTCCATATTTAGATGATACAGTCACCGAAGAGAATGAGAATGACACCGTTCAAATTATTTTCGTAAACACAGACTCCGATGAACATGGGGGCAATCTACCCATTCCTTTACCACAAGAAGAAATTTCGTTAGAGTCGTATCCGACCATTTATTCGGTCCAACCTTCGAGCAACCTAATCGTTTCCTTCGAGGGGAATCTACTAGGTAGACCCTGTCTACCATCTAATGTACCATTCTGAATCATTGTAGAAGCTTACAAAATGATCATGGTCAGTACTATCATAGATGAAGGGGCTTTTGTGAGTATCCTTTCCTTGACTGCTTGGAAAGCGCTTGGTTTGCCAACGCTTCTGCCTGAGATTCGAAATCTAACAGGCTTTGGCAAAGGAACCAGTCGACCGTGAGGGATCCTTCCAAGTTTGCCTATAACTTTGAAAGGGAAAACTGTTTATTTGAACGTAATGGTAGTCCACAGACCTTTAGATTGCAATATGCTCCTTGGACGTGACTATATTTATAGCATGGGAGCCATTGTCTCCTCACTCTTTCGAGTAATGTGTTTTCCGCATGAAGGCAGCATGGTCCAGCTCATAGACCAGCTTTCATTCCCTGGCTCACACATAGCTAATAGTCAAATGCCATCCCTAACTGGTCGTTTCACACAAGGAATGTCTCATCAACCTCCAGTCCGTCCACCTGAAGAACGCGAGCAATTTGGTGGTCATGATTGAAACCCAGGGGGCTTGCACCCTGGTCTGCTTTGGCAAGAAAAATTTGGGTATAGGGTAGGTTTCCGTGAAGGATATATGACTAATCTGACACACCTGTCCATTTAGGAAAGTGGGATTAGATCGGAATAAGATACCTCCGTCAGAAGGTAGGCCTTTCCCGACAAAGCAAATGTTTTGTCTGCAAATTGAAAGGTAACCTGGAAACTCTACTTTGCTATACCTGGGGGCATGCAAACCTTTTCCCACACAAGTGAAAAGCGGCCAGCGTAACACTAACCCCATAAGTTCGCTAACTTCAACTGCTTAAGTTAGGTGAGTGGTCGGATCAACTGTTCATTTTTGTAGGGGCCAAACGGCATCGATGAAGTAAAGGAAAAATTTTCCTACTTGACCTTAGTAGTTAACTAACCCCTAGGCCAGTAGTTGGTCATCCCTAGCTTGCATGCAAAAGGATACGGAGCAAAGCTTTAAATGGAAGCTCCATAAAAAATGGAATCTATTGATGAGACATCCTTATTATGCGACTAACACAAGAAATTTTTATGTGAAATTCAAGCTCGTTAAAAATTAAACCTAAGCAATGAGAAAATGTTCCCCCAGAGTTCAAGCTCATTAAAAATGAACCAATCTCTGGTAAATAACCATTGTGAATGCATTATCATTAGATTTTGAGCCTTGGTCATGTTCTCATCATCACCTCCACTCTATTTTAGCCCATCATATGCCTCCATTTGATTGTTTACCTTTTTGAGGAACAACTGCGATGAGTGATTCTGTTAGCCATCCTTGTGACACTGCCGTGATTGGACAATTCCAAACCTTACTTGGAATGAGCTGCTACCCAGAAATATCACTCGTTCTTCAAAAAATGAGTCTCCTTTAAGCTCTTTTCATCTGACTCGTAAAATATGAAAATATTGTCGAGCAATTGGCCTCTCCAGCTCGTTAAAGCTATCAGAAGTGCTATCCCTCCTCTAGATTTTAATCTTTTTGGACCTGAGGGATTATTACACAAAAAGATCGAGTGCTTGTCTTGTTCGGCTCGTTAAAACTATCGAAAATTCATTCCTTTCATATTGTTTTATACTTTTTTGGACTTAAGGGATTATATGACGAAAAAGGATTGTTGGAGTTTCCTTTCCATCCCTTTTCAGAATCTCTAAAATTGAAAAAGGACCGAGTTATCTTTGTCGTTAAACTTGTTAAAACCAATAGCGACAAACTTGTCCATGCAGACAAGAACGAGTTTCGCTGTCTCTAGGCTCGTTAAAACATAGTGACGAGTTTTCCTGAAGGGAAAGTTATAGAACAAGCATATGTTATCCTCCTCAAGCCTGATAAAAATAAAGAGGCACTGGTCAGCAATGACTGGGGTAAAATTGGGAAGAAAACTTGAAAAAACTTTATTGGTAGCAAAGTCGCTCTTGAACATGACACTTTCACTCCATCACCATGATTGAGTCGGGTTGGGTTATTCTGTTCACCGGTCATGTTACCATTGGTCCATTGTGCCTTCCATATTTGGGGTTAATGCTACCAATCCATTTTAGTGTCGCCAATATGTTCAAGAGAAGTCGCTCTGAGAATTCACCAATGCATCTTGTGTCTCATCCGCTACAATACATTCATGCTCCATTCTTTCATGACTGCCACCCTGAACCCTGTATCATTAGACCATTTTCACCTCCACAAAGTCATTTGCTCCATTCTGTGTCATAGATGTGGGATTCATTAAGGCCCTCCTACGACGGGTCACTTCTTGTCGACATCAACTCATTATACAAGAAGTTGACCTAGGAACAATCCTTTCAGTACTTTGAAGCTTGCATGCCTCACCGACAAGTTTCTCACTTCCGGTGACAGGTTTACATCAATGGCCTTTGACCAAAAGATTTTACGTGGTGTTCAACGCCAAGTCCCATTTTCACACCACATGAATTGCACTGTCGTACCTTGAGGGTCATCATCATTATTGGTGATTCCTCTCGCGCCTGTTAACAACTTACATTATTGGCTAGTAATCAGGCGATGTCTTTCCATGTTCGACTTCAGAACATCTCTCACATGGATCAACTTGTACTTCGAGCGAAGATTGAATGAGTTTGAAGACACCGGATCTAGTTTCATCCATCCGGGCTGCGATATATTCAGGAAAATAAAGACATCAAATGTACATCATTGTTGCATAGATGATCATCCGAATCAAAGGATGATGGCTCTATCAGAATCATCAGTTTGCCACACAGACGGTTGTGTGTCCTATGTACATGAAACTGAATTTATAAAGCTGAGCATGGGAATGCCCACCTCAAATAGATCATGAAAATGTTATGAAGATAATGTATTGTATTGTATCTTATTACAGGTCGCCTTCCAGTTCGAAAAACCTTGGATCCTCATGATAAAGCATTTCACCCGACATCAAAAGATTTTCGACCTCATGCTTTAAGGGGCAACTGTTATAGACATATTTAGGCACTGCAAACCCAATCATATAAGTCCATAAACCAAGGGCTTCTAAGTCCCTAAAAGTGTTGTTTATACCCTAAAGGAATAAGGTCAGCTGATTACATCATCTCCCAAAAGTTCTCCATGGAAAACTACTCAGAACTGGTCAAAACCGGACCATACAAACTGCTCAGTGCTAAGGGTGCGATGAATCTCACCTGCTCAATGCAAAAAGTGCGATGCATACTAGAAATCCCTTTTGTAGGGTACGATGGGCAAGAGTAGACAAATGGCAGAGATAGTTTGCAAGGTGGATGATCATGGAATCTTCCAGAAACTTCTCCTGTGACACTTGCCTCTCTAAATTCGACCAGCATTGAGTAAGAGATCATGAATCTCTAAGTGGAACCATGAAATATCAGATAGAGGATACGAATCAAAATCCTAGAAACCGACTCACCCCCCTACAAACATCTATATATGGATCCCTCATCCCAGAGATCCAGAGGCTGGAATCAGGTATTTTGTAAGGAAGTGTTGTTGGTTTCCTGGTGGAATATCATAGTGTTGGGTGATCTAAGATTTTCATGAGGTGAAGAAGGGCTTTCATGCTGGGAGGATGACAATGTGTTAGATCAATGGGTGTAATCATCTCTTCTATTCTTTCTATCAATAAATCTATTCATGTTTTCCTCCACATTCTTGTATGTTTGATGATATATGCACTTGTGTGGTCAATATATATCTGGTCCTATATTGTTTATGATTGTAGATCTCTGTACTTCGATAGTGTTATGATGCTTTGACTTTACAGGTGCTCTCTGAAGTGGGGTAAGCAAGGGAGGAGCAGCAAATATCTGTCAGAAGGGAGAGGAAACAAGCAAGGAACCAAGCGCAAGACTGAGGTTGGTACTTTTGCTTCCTTCTCATCTACTTCTCATAAAGGAAAACGAGAGTAACTTTAGTTTGTTTGTTTCTAAGATAGCTACCTGTCTTAGTGGGACTAGTAGCTCTCAATAGACACTAGATTTCCCGATAACAAGTACCCAATTTTATAAACGATTAGACAAAATATTAATATCTTAATTTAATAATAAAAAATAAAGAGTATGTTAATGAATAAGTTGTTACACTTTGTAATTTAAGTAATCTTTTTAAAAATTAATAGGTTTGACTCTATTCATGTCCTTTTACCCATTTTTATGAAGAAAGAGGGGTTGAGGATTGATTTTTATAAATTTATTGAATTATATTAACTTTCTTCTCTTTATTTTTTTACAATATAGATGGGACACTTATCTGGCATTCGAAGAGTGTTTTTTTTAATGGAATAAACTGGATTGGTAATAGGATCACTTAAAAAGGCACATATATGATATCAACATCTTCTCTTGCACTCTTTCCTCATTAACAAAGTAGCTTTTATTTAAGTTGGAAAGACAAAAAAAATCATGGTTTTAATTACTATATTTTCATTCTCCACCTCTTAATCCAATGTAATCACAATTAAATTTGATAGGACAATTAGGTCTTGAAAAAAAGTAATTGTAGTATTTGAAGCTAAACCTAATAACATGTCTGAATCAAAGGAATCATTTCAATTATCCATGGAGCTACAACGAAATTATGCCAATTTATCTAATATTGGATCTTGAATGACTAAGAAAACTCAAGATTGTGGATATGTCATATTTATGTTGTTTGTGTTTTTGGGAGATGATTCTATGATGGGATGAATGGAATGCAAATATGCAATATAAATTCAAAAACAAAATGGTGAGCCTACTTAAGAAATGGGTTGCACTAGTTAAAGCAGCAACTAAAGATTAGTAAGAAGTCAAAACTTTTAAGGGGTAGCAAAAGTAATGTGGCATCTCCATCCCATGCATTTTCAACCATAGATGGATAGCCACTTATAGGCCATTAAAATTTTGGCTCTTGAGGGACCATTTCACCATTATAACACAAATATGGTTTTCTTAAGGAGGTATGTAATTCATTTAAATGCACAAATAAGGTGTAATAACAAAAATTCAATGGGATTAAACAAGCATTCATTAACATTTCATAGCAACCAAGAATATATGTTTAAATTAAACCTGCCCACACATAACATGCATAATCAATGTTAATTTATTACAGTAAATAATATTCAATCAAATTTCATAGACACTTGTTTTTTTAACTAAGAATGGTCCAAGGAAATTAGTTTCATATGAACAATTTTCCTCCTAGTCATAGGCATCCACTTAAGATGCCATCCCCAAGTTGGGTTATGAGGTCACTAAGGAAAATCAATGTAAGATATAGGATCCCACTCACTCAACCCAACCCATTTCTCTCATGGAATTGTTACTTCACTCATTACAAAGAATTACACATATAATCTAACCCACAAATATCAATGGCACTCTCTTTCACTTCCCTGCATGACATAAGGAAGGTCTTCCCCTACTATGGTTGACAATGCCTTAGGGATTTTCTTCCCTTTAATTCTCTTTAGTGTAGGCAGAAAGAGTCCAATATGTTGAATGCTTTCTAGGAATAACTTGGAAGATTAAAATGTGCCTCTCAAATAACTAATGATCAATTTAACTAATGGGTTAAATATTCCTTAGTTACCCAACCTCTATGCTCATCTACAACCTCTCTATCTCTTCACCAAGGAAAATTGATTCTCCTTTCATGGTGTTTATTTTAATCATCTTCATATTTATGGTTAATTAGTAGAAGAGATATAGCAAACACTACAACCATAAGCCTTTTTTATGCCTCAAATGAACCTTGAAATTACTTACAAAAATGTTTTTTTCAACCTATTGTGTGACTTTGTGATCCACCCATATTTTAAATAGGGGTCACAAATTAGGTTGATAATAAAGTTGAAAAGTATTTTGTCCAAAAAAACCAATATAATATATATCAAAAATATAGGTCAAAAATAAAAAGCATAATTTTAGATTCAAAAACATATGTTGAAAATGGATATTACAAATGTGATTGAAAAAAGATTTGATAGCTACCATTTATTACATAAATGTCATAAATGAGGTAGAAAATTATTTTGAAAGTTTAATAGGAGGTATAGGTTGAAACTTTTATTTCAAAAAAATGTTCTTGATCATGATCTCAGAGATGATCCTAGTCATAGTTAAAGATCAAATCCTAATCCTAAACTCACTTCCTACTCTTAACTTTGCTTGTCGAGCCTAGCAACTCGTTGAGTCTAAATCACATTCTAAATAGCTATATTCAACTTTGGATTCATAAGCTCCACAATGATTTATATATATGTTATTTTGTTATGCTTTACATTTAGATTAATGCTTTAATCTCTCTCCATTATTAATATCAATTACAACAATCTAATTTAATGTTATAGAATAATCAAACAACAAATTATGGTTGTTGTTGGATTGCATAGTGTTAAAAAAATGTATATGGAATGTTACTTAAAAGAACTCCATCATGGCATGATAAATTCACTATGTAGAGCTCCCCACCTATCTAATGCCTTGGTAACACTCCTCAAGTGAGGCCTTCCTTGCTTCAAGAATTAATAATGTTAATGCTAGACTAGTACAATGTTTGTTGGACACTTAAGTGGACCCTAGTTTACCAATTAAAGCCAATAAATGGTTATTTTGTTGGGATCATGACATGATTTTGAGGCCTTAGAAAAATGAAGGAACGAATGGCTTGTTGGAAATTTTACACTGGACATTGCGGGTACCCGCACTACGCCTTCTGCTGCTCTGTGGGTATCCGCACCTGTGCATACTTCTTCTCTGCGGGTATCCGCACTGTGCCTTTATTCTGTTCCGCGGGTATCTGCGTTTTCACGGTCTCGCACCTGCGGTCCTGCGGCTACATACGCATCTGCGCACACTTCTTCTTTGCGGGTATCCGCACCTGCACGGCGTCGCACCTGCGGTCCTCTGGGTACAGAAGTTTTTTAGTCTTCAAGCATACCCCAGACTATCAGATCTACAGATCCGATCATGCGCCATGAAGATATTCAGATCTAGCTATCACTGAGATCTAGCTATCATTCAGATCTAGTAATCTCTCACCAACCGATCATAAGAATTTCAGATCTAGATCACCTTAAGATATTCAACTCATAAGTGCTCCATCCCAAATGATCTCCTTCCCTTTTTATAGTCAAGCCTTTCACAATACCATGGTCCAAAACCATAATAACACAATACCATGAACCTAATACTTGGGATCAATATCTTTAGATGTAATACCACGGACCAAAACCATAGGATTCCCATACCACGAACTAGATACCATGGATCACCATAGGATTCCCACATGCCTACGCTTTTCTCTGCATGAAAGTGTGTGCACTGGGGTCCGCACCTTCTATTCGGACAACCTGTGTACATGACCGCACCTTTCTGAACGGCGTACCTGTGGGTCCGCGCCTTTTGAACTGTGTACCTGTGAACCTCTTATTTTCTTCCATTCTGAGAGGCTGATCATTAATATTTGCTACTGGCCTGTTGCACTAAGATCTGTCACCTGTATGAGTTGCCATCAAGGACAACACTTGTCCATAATGACAACAATCTCCCCCTTTGGACTTGATGGCAAAGCTAACTTGTCACACGTAGACTCATCATCTGATTCCTTTGCACTGTCAGTATTCTATCACATCTGATATTTATTCTTGTAGATTCATCTGATTATATATAGGTGAGATGTTCTTCTATGAGTGGGTTGTCATCAAGTACAACACATGCATCATAATTCCAACAATCTCCCCCTTTGGACTTGATGGCAACAGCACCAACTCACTCTCCCCCTTTGACATCAAGGGCAAAGGGCAGACCAAGATATGCTCTTTCCTTGATATACCTTCCGCTATCCATACTCCCCCTGAGTACCTACTAAAATCTCTGAATGAGCTCCCCCTTTGTATATGCCATGGTGCACCAATCTATCCATGCTCCTTTAGAGTACATGCTGAAGTCTCTACTCTGCTGAAGTGTGCTGATCATGCTCCCCCTGACAGTAAGCAAGGTCTGCAAAAAGATGGTCTACAAGAAGAACATGACTCTATACATCATAAATGACCTTCCTATCACCAAAGACTCATACATACATTTATCTCCCATTACAATGGTGATATACCAAAAGTTTACATATGATAACATAAGAGAGTAACATCATTCATCCTAGGCATAGTGGGGAAACCAACATAGGCCATTACATGACCTTGATATGACTGAAATATTTCATCAAATGACTGCAATAGATAGAGACACACTATTACATCATGAGTCTTGATATGACCTCTACATCGAATGATATACATGACATTTATAACAGAGACCAAACACCTAAATAAGATCATGATAAACATTAGCAGCGACATTGTATGATCTGCTCCATAGCACCTGTCACCATCAACTTGTATTAGTGCATGAATCTTCAAGATATGTCCGTATCAACTCATAGAATCATTCTATCATATGTGAGAAACACCATAGCCATCTAGATTTTCATGGACCCAGTATCATCAATAGGGAATGTCTGCATCAATCAACATATGTACGAAACAACCTATCTTCATATAGGTAAGAACTCATCATCATCATATCTCCAATAATGCAACTTTGAATAATCATCCATGCATCCAACTAGCAATCTTCATCCATATGTGTGCCAAGAACAATAGGATTCCGACATCATAACTGTAATATATGATCTCTATGCATATGGCAACAACAGCGTACAAGTGACTTATCATCAAGTGAATTCAAGCTATGTACTCCTCCTTATCCTTATGAAGATCACCACAATCACAAATATGATCTAAATATCAACTATGTAACCCCAAGAATCATCTGAACAACTCATGAATCATAAGCATCATCACCAAGTACTATTAACCATAATGCCAACAATGTATTAAAAGCATATGCTCCCCCTAAACCTATGCCATCTTGTTTAATGTCAGATCTGCTCATGCATATCAGCAAGAAGTATCAAGTCATCATCATTATCAAGTTAGAAACAAAACACTTCTAACCATCATTTCCACACATCATCAGCAAATTGTAACCATAATCAAATAGTGCAAATAAACCAAATCATAACTGATCCTTTTCCTGAACCTTTCCCTACTGCCTTTCCTCAAACATATACGCGACAATGGCATAACCAACTCGCGTATATACATGACTTCTCTTTTTAAGAAACTTGCATACGAGATTTAGGACACTGAAGTATTACACTTCCAGCTTCCTCTGATTCTGTTATGTCTGTATGTTGTGTTGTGCCACCTCTTTCTAATTGTGCATCTTTCTTCTTCCACATCTTCAAGTGTGATGATGATGTTTTCTCCTTTTGGTATGGCAACCACACTTTGTTCCTGCATTCCTTAGCTATATGTCCAAGCTTGTTACATGTGTAACATCTTATATGTTTCATATTTCTTCTATAGCAATCAACAGCTCTGTGACCAAACATATTGCAAGCAAAGAAATATCCATTAAGGTACCTTGAATGAGATGATCTTTCTGCATGATGGTATTGAACCCTTCTTCTACATCTGGCTGCAACATGTCCAAGATTATGACATACATAACATTCAACATTATACATAGGAGGAGCAAAAGATTTTCTTTGAGGAATTTCTTTCCTTGCTTGATGATGAGATTGACCTTTTATCTCCTTGTTGAGCATTTCACATTTTTCATTAGAGTTCTTTGTATTACTTTGTGAACTAGATTCACCTTCAACAAATTCATGAAAACTAAGACCAGTTTTGATGGCAGGAGATCTTTGACTACTAAGAATATCATCCAAGATTTTAGTACTATCTTGAAATCGTAAGAGCTTATCCTTTTCTTCTAATTTATCTTTTAGAATATTTACCTCAACTTGATGTTGCTCTTCCTTTTCAAGATATTGCTTCTTCACGTTCTCTTCAGCATTTCTTTCTTCTTCTAATTGACGTCTTAGATTGAGAATCTCCTTTTCTTGTTCTTCATTCACATCCTGCAGCATTTGACGAACTCTGGAGACACATTCTAGCTGTGCTTTTAAACTGATGACTTCGTTTTCTTGTTTTTCAATAGCTTGTAGTAGATCTTTATTTTGCTTCTTGGCTTCTTCAAGTTCTTCCTTTAGTGAGAGGGTCGTTGCTTCAAGACTTTCATAATCATTGGATCTATCTCTGAGATTCTTGATTGTTGTGTTTTTTTCATTGACTTCTTTTCTTAGAGATGTGACTTCATCATGCAACTTTTGATTTTTGTCCTTGAAAAAATTCCTTATCTTGCTTTCTTCCTCTTGTTGGTCTTTTAGCAACTTTAGATATTTGGCCTTGAATAACTCTAGATTGGCTTTTAGTTTGGTAGCTTCTTCTTTGGAGTTAGATTCCCTTTTGTTCAATAGATCTTGTTGTTCTCTAATTTTGGTTGTCAGCCTTTTAAATTCTGCCTCTATTTGATATCTTTCTTGTTCACCCATAAGAGCAAGTTCAGTTGTTTCACTATCACTTTCATCTCTTCCATATGGAAATATAGCTGGAACATCAGTGGATAGCAAATTCATACCTGATAGTTCATCTTCATTTTGAAATGATTCTGAATCTAATTTTGAATCTGAAGAGCTTCTTACACCTAATCCCCAATCGACTCTCCCACTGTCATAGTTCTTCTGAGATGTCTTCTTCTGCTTATGTGCTTTCTTCTTAAGCTTCTTTCCCATTGTTCCAAGGATCTCCTTCAAGCGATCAAGCTTCTACAAAAGGACCTGATCTGATACCAATTGTTGGAAATAATACATTGGACATTTGCGGGTATCCGCACTACGCCTTCTGCTGCTCTGTGGGTATCCGCACCTGTGCACACTTCTTCTCTGCGGGTATTCGCACTGTGCCTTTATTCTGTTCCGCGGGTATCTGCGTTTTCACGGTCTCGCACCTGCGGTCCTGCGGCTACATACGCATCTGCGCACACTTCTTCTTTGCGGGTATCCGCACCTGCACGGCGTCGCACCTGCGGTCCTCTGGGTACAGAAGTTTTTTAGTCTTCAAGCATACCCCAGACTATCAGATCTACAGATCTGATCATGTGCCATGAAGATATTTAGATATAGCTATCACTGAGATCTAGCTATCATTCAGATCTAGTAATCTCTCACCAACCAATCACAAGAATTTCAGATCTAGATCACCTTAAGATATTCAACTCATAAGTGCTCCATCCCAAATGATCTCCTTCCCTTTTTATAGTCAAGCCTTTCACAATACCATGAACCCAATACTTGGGATCAATATCTTTAGATGTAATACCACGGACCAAAACCATAGGATCCCCATACCACGAACTAGATACCATGGATCACCATAGGATTCCCACGTGCGTGCACTTTTCTCTGCATGAAAGTGTGTGCATTGGGGTCCACACCTTTTGTTCGGACAACCTGCGTACATGACCGCACCTTTTTGAATGGCGTACCTGCGGGTCCACGCCTTTTGAACTGTGTACCTGGGAACCTCTTATTTTCTTCCATTCTGAGAGGCTGATCATCAATCTTTGCTACTGGCCTGTTGCACTAAGATCTGTCACCTGTATGAGTTGCCATCAAGGACAACACTTGTCCATAATGCCAACATGGATAAACCAAAAGAGGAAGATTCTTTTGATGATGGAATGAAATAGTTTCTAACGAGGAAGCCCCACTATTTTGTTGGAGAATGGAAAAATTCAAGGAGACATTCATGTATGAAGACATGTTGGCTTATGGAGGCCTGACCAAGGTTTAGAGTTAAGTTAGCCAAAAAAATACCTACACTACTAGCCCTTTTGGCATCAGACCGTGGAGCACGGACTGATGTCTCACTCGAAGCAGTATGGGGGGATGTTGGAACCAAGTTTCCGCACCCTTGAGATCGATGTGATGTCAGTTTATTCCAACTTGACCTGCCTTCGTGCAAGTCGCTTCACGCTTTGTTCTAACCTTTAGTACCTCCATGATCTGGTACAATCGACCTTTGCGTAGCCCTAACCAGGGGCTGAGATGCTTTCGCGCTGCTATGGCAACGAATTGTGCTATTTCCAAAACTACGCCAATTATCTTACTTATCTTATTATCAGATCTTAGTTATCTTCATGTAATAGATATTCTTACTTCCATTCATTTAACCAATACAATTATACACATTCGTGCATCATATAAGAATTAGAAGTGAAATTCATACCCAATATAACAGATGCATAAAACACGAAATAAAGTCGCAAAATTGATAGAAACTTCTCTTTATTAATACTTCCAACTAATTACAGATTTGAATCTCCCTGTGCACTGAGCCGCAGGGGTCCATACACTTAGCTGTAGACTACTAGGTGTCTGTGCACTCAACTGCAGAGCCTCTTCCTACAGTATGACCCAAAACTAGACTTTACACTTAAGATCTATCTCTCGTACATCATCATTCCTTAGACATTCTGTGATGCCTTAACTACTTAGAGCTTTTCTCTATTTATATAATCCCATGGTCCGTGGAACATGGGTAGATCTTCCACAGCTGACATTACATTATCAAAATACGGGTGGACAACCCTATGACTCTTTTACAACTACGCACTCCACGCCCACAAAATGCAAAGTCTTTACATTGATAATACAAACTTGGACCAAAATCTGGGCTCTAAGCCCCAAAACTGCACTTGGGGGATGTCGCACCCAACAAGCCCCCAACAAAAACATTGTGACTTGCCCTTGAGTCACTCTATAGGTGTGGATATCTTTGAGCGAAGACCTCCCAACTCTGATTGGATCGCTGCAAGTTTGGCAGTGCACTGAGCGGCTGCCAGTTGAACTTCCTCTATGCACGGTTCAGTGACTACTGTCATTGAACTGCTACCCTGAATCCTTTCCTGAGTTGCTTGTAGCTACACAAGCTTTGATTCAATGGATGCTATAATGGTATATGCCTCATCAATCCATGGCTGTAGGCACGCTTTCAAAACTGCCTCTTTATGCCGAGTGGCATCCAACTACTCCTTAAGCGCCTTTGCCTATTGCATCCTTGCGAGCCTTTGTGTAAGGGAAACTATTCGCATGGTCCCTTCTACCTCATTGTATCTCTACTGTAGCTCGTGCACCTCTATCTTTAGGCTCTCTATGTTCAGGTTCTCCTGTAAGGTGGTGAGGACCTCGAATGATTGTTCGAACAACTTCATGCAATCTATCACTGCACTATCAACTACCGCCATTACTGTTGTGATTGCGGTGGTACGCTATTCCTTAACCTCCAGGGGAGTTAAAGGTTATGCCTTCAACTATAATTTTATTATCTAAAGGTTCAACTTCAGCTGAACGCTAGCCATTTTAGGTCTGGCGTTGTGCACCCCTGTTGCTAACTTTCGAACGCGCACCTCCACCAGTTCCTCTGCTGGGATGGCTAACTCCGGGACCATATGGAAAGCTTCCTCCAAAACCTACACTATATATTTGTTTGATCCACATTTTGGTTGTGCTACAAGCTCAACTGCTCAATGTTGATGTGCTACTCACTCATTACATGTATAGCACGACTCTCCCTGGCCCAAAGTTTTGTCGTCACTCCATCCTACAGAAGATAGAGCGTCTCTTGAGGGAGCATAGCCATGTTTAACTCAATCCCTTTCAAGCTGCTGACCATAGGCCTATCAACCTCATTATCTGTAATGAGTGCTCAATCTGGTAGCACTATTGTGTTGGTCATCCTGGCGCGTAGCATTTCCTTGGCCGAGGAAGTGCCGACAACGGGTCTAGTTGACACTGTGCGAGCCTGTGGAGTGCACACTTGCAACTCCTCTATCTATGTCCTGAGAGTCCCCAATACCAACTGGTGTTGCTCCTCAAAATGTTAGAGGGCCTCTGTGGTGACATCCCTCATCGTTTCATTGATATCATGTAGATCCCCCTTTGTGAGGGTGATTGGGTCAAAAGAAGTCTTTGAGGCCTTTGTCTTCTTTCGCGGCCCCACTTGCTCTCTTGGGTGTGAATGCTTTAGCTGGGTGGACATTGTCTATGGGTCTATGCCACCTTGTTCCGTGTCAGTCTTTGATAGGGGTGAAGGTGACTTCTGTCCTTCACGCTCTTCTTCTATTGTTTTCTGCTGCTCTGCCAACTGTGTAGCGTCATGCGCTACCTGGGCCTTAGCCACTGCTTCTTCTTTCCTATGCTTTTTCTACTAGCTGTGCCATCTATAGTTTTGTCTCTTCCTTCTTCCACTGCATGGAGGAATTCTCTGCTTCCTCCGTAGAGCTAGCTGGAGCATGCCACTCTGGCGGTCAAGACTCAAGGACTATGAATATCACATCATTAGTTGCCAAATATGACAACTCATGCCACGCCTTCGTGGGATCCTTCCGCGCCATTATGAAGACATGGTGGAAGTCTGATATGAACTTTGTGAAGATTTGCAGACTATTGTAGACAGTGGGTGATAACCGCGGCTTGCGATTGATCCCCATCCTGATGTTCATCTCCATGAGCACCTGAAATATCTTGCTCTCCCTTATCCTTTGTGTGTCCTTGGTTGCCCACAATGAAGCGTAGTTTGCTACCTCTAGAAGGTCTTGTGCGATCGACAGGAATTGGCTATCTTCGGGCAACTCCCATGCCACTAGTACTATTGACAACAGGAGCCATGCATAATGAAATGTTTTTCCCTACTCCTATGCCTCACGGCAGTTCATAAGGAACTCACCACATAGATAGTTCTCCCAATTGAATTGGACCCCTTATGCACATTGCGCTACTAGTGCAACCACTAGCGTAGGCACCTCATCTGCGTGATACTTCCACATCACCTTCCCTGTCAATATCTACGTTGCAACCTTGACTATAGGGTTTTTGATGCTAGAGATGGCATACCCTCGCTTCTTCTTATCCAACTTAAATTTATTTTTCATGGCCTCCGCGATGGCCAACTCATCACTTTTTCCCTCTGAAATGTTTGCTGGGTCCTGCCCTACGTAAGGTAGCCATGTGATCTGGTGAATCAGATGGTATGTGATGGGGATGGGCTCCTCCAGCCATAAGCACCCATCATGCACCAAGCAGAGAAGCTTCCTGATGAAAAAAATGGTCACTGGGGCACGGTGGTAATGCGACACCAAGAGCAGGTTTTGCAACCTTGCTTTCTCAACACCTCTAAGCCATTTGCGTGGCTCCAACTCTATCATTCTAGCCGACACATATATCTTCTGGTGCATTAGATTTACATTTGCTAATTGTGGGAACTTCTCGTGGTCCACGAGGTCCTAATCTTCAAATTTTAGCATGGGAACACATCCCAAGTGCGCTCCTTCAAACACAATTTCATATGGGACCAGGGGAGTTTGTAGAGAGATCTTGCTCTCATCTATATCCTTTGGAACCTTAGCTTTAGCCTTTTGTGGAGGAACATATTCCGACAGTCTGGTGATAGGGTCTATGCCCCAGGTTTCAACTTCCATTTCTACATCCTCCTCCTCCACCAGGATTTATTCAAAATCTTCCTCCTCATTAGCCTCTAAATTAATGGCCTTCCCCTTTTCCTCCATTCTCAACGGATTTCTGGGCGAGACGTGCACCACTATCATGGCCTATTTATCCTTCTTGGGTCTCAGCGTGCACGGTGATTTAGGGACCTCAACGATTATTTCACTGCTCTTTGGGGCTTCTACTTCCGCACTTACGTGCACGACTTCCTCAGATTTCATTGCTTCAGTATCCATGACTTCTTCAAATGCTGCCATAGTGCGATTCCATAGTTCTCTCAGTGTCTCTGGTAATTTCTCAAGCAATGAATTCACTTTCAGAATATCGAATAAATCTTGGTTCATGAATATCTGAGTGTGAACAACTCAGTTCTTAATTTTCCAATTGTTGTTTTCTGGACAACCATTTGTAATTTATATCACCTTTTGAATTTGAATTCGACCGTTCCCCCCACATTTGGTCCATTAATGCTAGATTTGTGGCAGATTTTCAAGAATCTATCCCATCAAGATCACCTTAAATGCTTGTCGCCCACTCCATTTGGCCTCAAACCAAGCATCACATCGTGAATAGTGACTGTAATGGTCGCTTTCTGGAAAACCTGTGCGCTAACGCAGGTGTCTTGGCACTGTTGTGGACCCTGTGACACTTCACTACTTCACGCAGTCCTGACATCACATAGTTCCCGGGAAGAGTAGTTTATAGTCTCATGCCTCCTTTCAGTTGCCTGGAGCAATAAGACTATGCTTCAGTCAGCTAGTCAGGTGGCCAAGCCACCTGTGTATGGATTCAAATGACTGCCATTCACTTTTCTTGGGAAGGGTTCTCCATTCAACTTTACCAACTGTACCACGCCACCGTTGGTAATCTCCTTAATAACATATAGACCTAACCAATGCATTCTAAATTTCCCTGGGAATTTATCAAACCTACTATCATACAACAAAACCAAATCGTTTACCTTGAATGTGCACATCTTGATGTGTCAGTCGTGCCATGCCTTTTCGCGCTGCTTTTGGACCTACAGGTGGAATCCAGCCAAAAATCATTCTTATTCGAGCTCTTCCAGCTACGTGAGCCTCTCCTCCAGGGCTCCTCAATCCGTCATACCCATGAGTGCTGCTATGCGCAAACTAGGCACGATGTATTCCATAGGCATTATGACTTCCACTCCATAAGCAAGCCTAAATGTGTCTGTCCTGTCAGTTTCTTGCATGTCGTCTGATAAGCCCATGATACTGTAGGTAGGTGTAGGTCCCAATCACTTCGCTACACATTGCATAACTTGGTCAGTGTAGTTTCCAGTGCCTTGTTGAACGCTTCTACTGTCCCATTGGCGTGTGGGTGATATAGTGTGCTCCTCTGGTGATACACTTGAAATTCCTCTGTTAGTGCGTTGATCGTCTCGTTTAGGAAGTGTGTACATCGATCACTCATCAAGATCTTTGGACATCCAAATTGTGTCAGTATGTTTTCAAATAAAAACTTCGCGGTATTCGCACTGGTGCAATCCTTCACTAGCTGTGCTTCTACCCAATGAGTCAGATACTCCGTCGCAGTGATAATATATCTCACGCCTATCTTTCCTTGAGGTTCAATAGGTCCTACAAAATCTATTGCCCATTTTTTGAAAGGTTACAACATCATTTGTGGATTCAAAGGCATCTCGTCCCTCCATGATGGCCTACCTGTTCTTTGACATATGTCACACTCCTTGCAATATACTTTTGAATCCTGATGAATGGCTGACCACCAAAACCATATGCATAGAATCTTTTGCCTGGTTTCTCTTCCTGCATAATGTCCTTCCAACATTAAGAGCCATCTGCAAGTTTGACCCCTAACACATGCTTATTTACTAGGTATTTTAGCATGGAATACATATGCCTCTACGCAGGTTGGGTCTTTTCTCCATAGGCCTACGTCCACTTGACTAGATGTGAGCACGGATCATCCTTCCCATCATACTTGTCTGTCGGTCACACCTTAGGCTTCCAAAATTTTACTCGCATCATTCTCCTACATTCACGCCAATCATCAAAGATTCCTTTGTGCGTACCCCACCATCTCGCGGGCGTAGCACGTAGTACCCAGTCCAAGGCCTGGAAGTGTTGATTTTCCGACACCTCCCTTTCGAATGCATCCAAGAAGGTATCTACCTCACTTAAACCAACATAAGTAGGTAGATATCTTACTTTTGTCGTCACGCAATGCAGTGACCTTGTCATCATATTACAATTCAACGTAGTTACTTCATGTAACCGATTCTGTGATCATTCTATTTCTTCATCAGAATTCGAAGTGCAATAACTCTCGCACTCCCATGTAATCCATCCATCCATGGTGGGATTCACCCAGTCTTGGTCTTGCACTGTTATCTTGTAGATGCAGTCGAGATCATCATCATTTTCATAGTCGCGACTGGCTCCATATAGCAGGATCCTTCAGCAGGGTCCAGGGGTATAATTATGCGCAGTGACTTCTTTTCAAAGATCATTTTTCACTTCTTCAGATTAATTACCCCATTCATATCAGTGGCCTAGTCAATTCCCAAGAGCACGGGTTAGGATTGTTGCCATCAACAATCTCTATTACTTCGAAATCTGCCAGTGCACTTGCTCCCTCAATATCCACAGTTATTCCCTGCAATCACCCCATAGGTATTATTTTTTGCTGATTCACCATTCTTAGTTGAATCAAAGACCATTGCAACATAGGTCTCCCCATTCACTCCCATGTTCCAGACTATGTGCGACTCTCCTGGTGTGGTCCCAGCACATCTGTTGATGAGCTCCTGTAATCCTTTCACAGCCTTACTGTCGCGCAGTAACTTCATATAGGTTTCCAAGAAAGTTGTAAGCATGGAGGGATCCTTTTTTTACTTAGGCTGATCTTTTCTCCCTGACCTGGAGGCCTCAACAAAGCTCTTCTTAGCTTCCATGAAGGTTTCTCAAGCGCACTCCAAATCAAACTTAACTTCTTTTGTCGGGGCTTTGTGAACATAGGTACTGTCTTCTGGTTGTTTCCCTTTGTCATCTCCCATTGTGATTCCACTTCAGAGCACAATATTTACGTTCGAATCTTCCTCACATGGTTCAGACCTCATCATTTGTAGGTATTTAGTCAGGGGAGGCGGTAGCTCTCCTTTGTCACGTATCCTAACTATTAGCATAAGACAATCTTCTGTCTCATGATCAAACAACATGCAATACTTGCACGACGGGCATGTTGGATTCGTGCAATCATGGGCATAGTGTCTTGGCCCTCCAAAATTGTAGCAAATCAACTATCCGTGATCTCTACCAGGTCCTCCTCCACCTCGGGCTCGTCCACCCCTTAAAATCCTGTCTGCACCATTCCTGCATTCTGGTCAAGGGGCCGAGTTTTAGCCTGAAACCTATAGGTGGGAGTTCTATCCATAATCAATTCATAGCTTCTGCAAGTACACTTTTCATGTCCCACCGACCTACAAAAGTTGTAGAACAACTGTTGCGAAGTTTGCGTATACTTCTGTAACAAGTGACAATTATCCATGGCATGTTTTCCGACTATTTGATAGATAGTGAACCACAAAGCAGGCGCCACACTAGGTCCTACTTGAGCTTCTGGCCTTAGGGGCATTAGTCCTCCTCTTGCAAGCTAATTTGTAAAAACCGGGCAGTGGTCTTTGTCATGAACCTGACTCTTGCATTTGACACACCACACTTCTTCGTGCACTTTTGGTCGAACCATCCTATCCTGTTTTAGAATCTGCAACTCAAGGCACAGATTCTTTCACTACGTGTGGATCTGTTGAACTCCCAAATTAGGATCTTGCATTGGGGTCTCATGTAGCCTCATATCAATCTCTAAGGCCTCTTCCTGAGTTGTTATATTTTGCTGCGATAGCACACTCCTTAATTGTGGTAGTAGCGAAGCTACAAACCACTTGTGATGCTATCCATATGTCAGATTCATATTGGCTTTGTGAATTGTACATTTCAGCCTCTGATCTAGTTCCCAGGGAGTCTTACCTGGTAGCATCGTGATCTCTTTAAATCCCACGATCAATTGTGCTTCAGATTTAATCCTTCTAAATTATCTATTTAGCGTTGTTTGAATATCTGCAACTCTCGCATTTGGGTTATCGTTGGAGTACTTAATATACCAGGTCAGTGTGATCCTGCAAGGTGCTAACTGTTGAGATTGCAACAAGATGATGGAGCTTAGTGAAAAGAGTCGCCTTCACTAAGTTGGCCCGCAGGCTATTTTTGGCGCAATTCTATTTTTAGACTATGTCTATTTTTAGACATATGGATCATGTCTATGGATTGCAGGTTGCTATTTATGGATGATTGATCAAGTTGGAAAAAATAGATGGACTTCTATTTTTAGATCCACAGCGGAGTGACTGCTCAGTCTAAATATAGAACAGTCAAATATTATTAGCTCATAATAATATTTAGACTATAAACTTTGTCTTATTCTCTTGGAGCACTTCAGGATGAGCTACGGATGTGGTACATGCAGATCCCAGAAGGAAATACGTGGTTACCTATGGGATGACTAATATTTGCATGCAGGACTTCAGTTAGAACTCAAGTGAGTTGAGTTTAGTGGACTGGAGGTGCAGTTGATGGAGTTGTGTTCAGTTTAGCTTTGTTAAACTGGTTGTATTTAGTCTAACTGGAAAATAGACTAGAGATGAGTTGGGTGAATTAGTTATTAATTAATTCACAAGTTATTAACTCATAATACAACTAATGAATACATCAGTTAACTCAGTTGCATGTCAGTGCATGTTCAGTTCAGCAGGGACAGGTGTTAGAGAATCAGATTGCTATCAATTGTGACTATAGTTGTGCATCAGATCTTGCACAATCAAAGGATTGAGTATGCCAATGAGTTTGCCCACATTGTAGCTTGTGCT
>APFE030694179.1:86949-121013 GCA_000404065.3 Pinus taeda
AATCAAGGGATTGAGTATGCCAATGAGTTTGCCCACATATTTTCCCACATTTTAGCTTATGCTCACGTCCACAAAGAGTGAGTGACTATTTTGCAGGTGAAAAACGAGTTTGGTGTGCCATTCTCATCAGTTCTTGAGCAGGTATTGAGCAGTGGAAGCAGGGAAGCAGTGGAAGAGATTTGGAGATCAGATCTGAGCTGTATTGTGTGTAACAGAGGTGGAGATACTTGTGAGAAGTATTATGCTGTGTAATGTTACATGACTCAATCATTAATATACAGATAGTTGGGGTTTTTAGCGAGATGCTTTCCCCGGGATACATACTGTGTTAATGTGTGAATGCTCTGGATGTTTTATTGTTATTGATGCTGCTATATTGATGATCAACGTAGAGGAGCTTATGTATTGTGTATGTTTTCCGCAATAGTACATGATCAGGATAATCTCCATTGAATATGTGTTAAATTATTCAAAATTTCTACACTAACCAATGTCACTTTCTTTATATGGTCATCTGTAACACCTTGCGCTTCCCATACAATCCTTACAACAAACCAGAATTGGTCTGGATATTTTTTTCCCAAACCTTTGAACACAGGCAACTAGGGAAAATTTTAAGAACCACCCTATATTTATATGTATAATAAATGGGCTAATCCCCATGATACATAGGAAAAATGGGAGGTGATTTTATCAATAATATAATATGTATATATAATTTTTTTGGCGAATCTCTCACCAGATTATATTATCTTGTACAGTGATGGAGAATCTTTCACTGAATTATAAAATCTTGTAAGATCTTGGCAAATCGTTTGCTGAATAATAAAACATTATGAAGTCTTGGTGAATGTTTTGTTAAAGTATGAAACCATATATGATAATAAGGAAACATATTCATTAAACTGTAATATACTAACATACATGTTTGGAAAAAACAAACATAATTTTCTCTTCCTACAAACAATGTTCCAAGTTTCAGTGGCCGTGTTTGTCAAGGTTTTTACAATACACTCTTTCATATCCTTCTATTAGTTTTGATAATATTCGACAAAAAAGTTCTTGTAGGTGTTGATATTGACCACGAGTTTTGTCAAGTAGGAGAGATTAATCTTTTCTCTACAACTTTTGTCAAGCTACCACTTTTTTCAAGTGATCAAATTTCTTTCTTATTCCATAGACTGCAACTGCGAGATAAAAAAAAACACATCAAGTTTTTTTACCCCAACATGCGAACAAGTAGCAAGCCCCAACTATATTATATAAGAAAGTATTAGGTATCCCAAAGGCTTGAAGGGGATCTAATTGAAAGAAGTGGCCATTGTGAGAAGCCTTCCAATCAATATATGAATATATAACTGTAGATTTATTATTATTTTAATTGAAAATCTTCAATTAAATAATAAAATTTAATTACGTCTCTCCCAATCAAAATTGCTTATTAGCATAATTCACTACCCTCATACATCTCACATTTTTTAACAACATTGTAATATGTAGATTAATTTCCTTTTTGGTGAACAATCTCCACCTTTTAGGAAAATATGGTGCAGTGGCTCCAACCCCTACAGATCATTAGGAAAAACTAAGAATAGCACAGAAGATGAAAGGTTGTACAAACCAGCTTATTTTTCAAACAACTAATCCAACATCAATACCTAAACATTTTCATGAAGATATCATATTGAGAATGTTTGAAAAATGGTGGGAAATCTTCTGGGAGGGTGATGTGGAAAGAATGATAAGGTTTCACTGTTTTGAATTTTGTTAAATTAGAAAAACCAATATTAATGGATATATTGGTATTTTTTACTAAATTTTGTGAAGTGACTAAATGTAGCTTATACCATTCACCTTAAGATGTTTTACAATATAATTTCCTAAGTCTATTTAATATCTTCATTATCATAAAAACCAACCTATACCCATCTTAACTCCACATCTACCACTCTTAGAGGGATGAAATCTATTTATCCCTCTCAGAACTTGGTAGAACCAGAATTAAGATGGATCTAAGATGATAGAATTTCCCCTTTAAATAGTCTATGCTCACATGAATACCATGGTATTACCATGGGTCAATACCATGGGTTATCATAAACTTGGAGCTTAAAAATTACTACTAGTAATTTATAAAAATTAATAAAATTAATAATTGATTTTTATTTTAACCAAGTTAAAATGTTTAACATACATTAAATTCCAACATCCATTTTTACTCTTGATCCACCAGGCCCCGAGAGGGATCAAATATTTATTTTTTCACTCTATGCTAGTTTGCGTATCATGATATTTGATCCCTTATTTGATGGTTTATTTCCCCACTTTAAATAGGCTACATTCCACGTGAATACCATGGGTCAATACCATGTGCCATTTTTATTTTTATTAATACTAATATTAGGGTTAATAATGTTTTTTTGCATGGTATTAATAATAATCTAGCCCATCGTATTTGGCCCATAGTATTTTTCCCGTAGGTTTCACCTAAATATAATGCATTTTTTGAGTGTTCGTAAATATAAAGTGACTTATGGAGTAAATATAAAAAATGTTTTATTTATTTACCATACCTCTCATTTATTTATATTTTTATTAATTTACCATACCTCTTTTAAAAATATGGTATTTGGCCCATAGGATTCACTTAAATAAAACCTCTTTTTTGAGCCTTCATAAATAGAAAGAGGGTTATGGACTAAATATAAAAAGAGGTTTTATTTATTTACCATACCTTTTGAGTAAGTATAAAAAGAGGTTTTATTTACCATACCTCCACTTTATTTATATTTTTATTTGTTTACACCCTTGCATGTATACAAGGTGACTTATGGAGTAAATATAAAAAATGCTATATTTATTTACCATACCTCTCATTTATTTATATTTTTATTAATTTACATACCTCTTTTATAAATATGGTATTTGGCCCATAGATTCACTTAAATAAAACCTATTCTTGAAAATTAGTGCCAATGGAAGCATATAACTCCTAATTTCAAGGGCTAAATTTACCTTTTTTACCCTCTCCCTTAAAATAAGGTGGGCTAACCTCCATACCTAATTTTTTTATAAAATAAATTTGAGGCGATTTGTAAAAATGTACTATGATACAAAATATTTGCCCACTAAAAATTTAAAACTCCTTAATTTCCCCAAAGAGCGAAAATTCGCCCCTAAAATTTTCCATGCAGCCAACTTCACTGTGCTTGCCATACTGAATCGTGGTGGTGGTGGAGTTGGTACAAGTGAAGATGGAGGTGAAGTCGGTGGTTGTGTGGGTGGAGGTGGTATTCACGGAATTCTTTGTCTTATCAGCTGAATATCACTTCACAGAGTGACCTTTGTAAGCTCTTCCTTGTCTCCTCGCAGAGGTGAAATCAAGGGGCTATTTTCTGGACCTTTATTTCCTTTGTTCCTATAGACATTTTTGCTTCACGTAGCCCTAAACATCAAGGTAACTACATAACCCACTTTTCACACAACAGTGTTTTAATCCAAGTATTCAAAGACTTTACATACTTACCTCGCAGTCCTTTGAGAAAGAGGCGCTTTGCCTCACTGTAGCTAACTGAGGTGTCAACCGCGAACTCAGTAACAAATCCTCCTATAATACAATCGAGCCAATGATTGAGGACGTGTGCGATATTATCCTACGATGCTTCCAATCTTCACACTAGCTCTGGGGTCCACACAATAGGATCGTCGAGTTTCCACCTTCCTTAGATATCTGCTAGCTTCGCGATCCACTCATATAGCTCAGTAGGGAAGGACGCAAAAAATATTTCATGGATATCTGTATATAGGTAGTTGTCTAGCCACTCTCCTTGTTATAGTCATGGGTTTTTGTTCTCCTGCACTGCGAACTCATGAATTCTTTTGCCCAACCAACCTTTAATTTCTTTCTTAGTTGGATTCTAGTGATACGACATCACACATCTCTCATGGAGATTCTGATCCTGGCAATAGAACCATTTGTTGGCTTATGCAAGCCTGACCCAGGTTCAGAGTTAAGTTAGCCAAACAAATTCCTACACTACTGGCCCTTTGGGCATCAGCCCGCGGAGCGCGGACTGAAGTCTTACCTAAAGCAATATGGGGGGATGCTGGAACCAAGTTTCTGCACCCTTGAGATGGACGTGATGTCAATTTATTCCAGCTAGACCTACCTTCGTGTAGGTTGCTGCATGCTTTGTTCTAACCTTCAGTACCTCTACGATCTGTTACAATCGGCCTTCATGCAGCCCTAACCAAGGGCCGAGATGCTATTGCGCTGCTATGGGAGCGAACTGTGCTATTTCCCAAGCTACACCAAGTATCTTACTTATCTTATTATCAGATCTTAGTTATCTTCACGTAATAAATATTCTTACTTGCGTTCACTTAACCAATACAATTATATACATTTGGGCATCATATGACCATTAGAAGTGAAATTCATACCCAATATAATAGATGCATAAAATAAGAAATAAAGTCGCATAATTGATAGAAACTTATCTTTATTAATACTTCCAACTGATTACAGACTTGACTCGCCATGCACACTTAGCTGCAGGGGTCCGTACACTCAGCTACAGACTACTAGGCCTTTGCACACTCAACTGTAGAGCCTCTTCCTAGGCTATGACCCAAAACTAGACTTTACACTTAAGATCTATCTTACATACATCATCATTCCTTAGACATTTTGTGATGCCTTAACTACTTAGAGATTTTCTCTATTTATACAATCTAATGGTCCGTGGACCATGGGTAGATCTTCTACAACCAACATTACATTATCAAAATAAGGGCAGACAACCCTATGGCTCTTTCAAAACTATGCAGTTTGCACCCACAAAATGCGGAGTCTTTACATTGGAATTACAAACTTGGACCAAAATCTGGGCTCTAAGCCCCAAAACTACCCTTGGGGGATCCCACGCCCAGCAAGACATCTTTGAAATTTTATGTATAGAGTTTTCTAGTGAGTTTGTGTGAATGGTTGCATATGCTTGATGAAGCCCCACGTCACCATTGAGGAGACAAGAAGATAAGTAATTTGAATCTTAAATCCAATAACTTTGGAGCAGTGCGATCACTTGGTTAATCAAGCAAAAGACTTTTGGGGAGAACAGATAATGGAATGATCCATTGTATCTAGTTTGTAGTAGAATTTTACTAGTTTTACTCAAAATCTAAGGACCAATTTTAGAATGGGTTTTGAGAGAGATTGGTGAACACAAACCCTACAAGGATAAAAATGTTGTTGGTAAAGAAAATGTTGTTTCCTACTAACCCATTGAGCATGTTGGTGTAAAACCTTACATTAAGGAATGGTTTACAACGAGGTTGGAAAAGATGAGAGCTCAAAGGACCAAATGACCATGGAGGACACAAAAGTGAAAGAGAAAGTTGAAAAAGATTTCAGGAAGTAGAGATAACTAATTAGTGGTGGTTGAACTAGATGTGAGAAAATGAAGAAAGCCACGAGGAGTTGCAAAATGAGGTTAGTGAGGAAGGGAGTAGTGAAGTGAGGATGAGATATTTGGAGAATTTGAATAGGAAAGGTGAGTTAGCTAGTGAATGGTTGAGAAACAAAGGCTTGGTGATAAATATAGCTCAATAAGGAGTAGTAGTCAAGGCACCTCAATGAGGTTTGAGGAACACACTGGAGTGGGGTTACGAGAGATATGTGATCAGAAAGTGATAGGTTGGATAAAATGTAGAATGATATTGTGGATGAGAAAGAAATAAATGAACTAATGGAAACCATTCTTTAAGGCCAACATATGTGCCCCTTATATCTTGGGAGGATGAGAACCTAGTAGTGGGCATGGCACTAGACATTAGCAACATTGGCCTCGTACCAATGCCACCCCTTATGCTTCTTAAATACAATTAGGTAACACTATGCTAACTTGTTAATAATGGTTCAAGTCCACCTAGTAGTTAGCTTACTTATGGAGGAACAATAGGAATTAGAGGAAGTAGTCTTAACAATAGTGCAAGTTGAATATTAGGAGTAGCACAATTGGGAGTTACAACTATTTAGAGAAAAAATAAGAGTTTCATGAGTTTTAGTGCCTATGATGTTTTGAATTATAACATAGGAGAATGTAAGAGAAATAATATTAGAGTGATGCACTATTTAAAAATTTTAGTCATATGTAAATGCTTTGGAAAAAAACATAATGATACGCATACCTTGATATAAAACAAACCCTAAAATTGTCATTCTTAAAATATCTTTTGTAGTTACCTAATATCATTCAAGTAGAATATCCCAATTATTTATGTTAGTAATGGTGTGATCATATTTTTCATTCTCTTAAAGGAACTCTATCTAGACATGCACACATCAAGCATAAATCATCCTAACATATATCTTTGAAGTAATATAAATCGTCCAATGACTATCCTCAAAAGAATGCTCACCCATAGACTTGACGATGGTGTAAGGATCATATTACAGTGGTATGAGATTCTTATTGGAGTTTGTTAATTTCTCTTAATGCGAGTCCAACCATACCTTTTCACCAACCTGAAACTTATGCGAAACCCAATGGATTGCGTATCTACTTGTAATTGGAGTCGACAACTTTCTACAAAATATCATGAAATCATTGTTGAATTTGTTGGATATGTTCCTCAAAATTGGTTGCTTTTCTTATGTCATTCCAAGCATGGGAGGTATCTTCATGTGTTATTCCATGAATATAGCTACATTAATTTGTGCCAATTGTTGGGAACCTAAGCACACCTAAAACAACTTGTGGCTAATAGAAATAAGAAGAGCTATGTCAAATTTCTATTGAAAATATGGAAGGCTTTCAACATGTGTATGTGGATGCTCACAATCATCTAGAATAATCATATTGACTACTTTTATTTATCGATCTAGGGATGGAAGGAAATGGATTTGGTCAAGCTTGATATCCATCATGGACCAAGGGTCAAACCAGAAAATACTGAGGAACCAACTATCCCTATTAGGAAATATGGTCTTTGGAAACCTAAAATGAACCAAAATATGCTTGAAGGAGAGATTATGGGTGGATTTTGTTGTGACACTATTCTTACAGGGTGTCAAAATTCCCATCCTAAGGAAGAAATCAACAACAACAAAAACACATGCATTACTATGCTCGACTGATGAAAAAAATGACATAAAATCCATGGGCACTAGCTCCCAAGGATTACCTAGAGTAGGCAAAAGCCTACAACTGGTGTAGATGGCCATTTCCTTTGGTAGAATATAATTCTTCCACTACTTATAGGATTCGACAATAGAATGAAACTCATTATTATAAAATTGGTATCTATGAAACCCATTATAGAGTGTCTGGCTATGATAAACCATTGAACATTCATTTTCATGTGGGCACCACATCGATGACATGAACGATTGGCTCATAGGGTCCTTGTTATGTAACCATTCATCGATGAAAACTATTTCTCTGATGCGATAGAAGTGAAAAATGATAGTTGCAAAGGTTGGATAATGACGTGAACCTTGACTTGGTAACTTGTAGCTTGTTAAGTGGGATAAGTTTAAATTGGACATGAATAGCCTGAGATGAGTTATATTCAATTCTTAGGTGAATAAGACATAGTCTAGCTGTAGTAACTGTAACTTGGTCAAGTTGTTGTAGTCAAGGAAGGACTTGGATGGGTTCCCAAGTCCCAAAAAAAGTAAGGGTAGTTGTGAGGAAATGATAGCTAAGGAGTGCTAGGGCATTTTAATGAATGAAAAAACATCCCAAGGAATGAAAAGGCATGCTAACACATGCCAAACAATGTCAATACATACTAAGGAGTGTTAGGGAGTGCCAGGGCATCACAAGGGAGAACTAGGTCAAAATGCATGAAAATAAATGAATACAAGTGTGTGCCAAGGAGTGTCAGTGAGTTATAGTTGTCCCAAGGATGAAGTGTACTAGGAGATATTCATAATAGGACTTATAGGAGGTAATCCTATGGTTACAATAATAGTCTAGACAAAGTAGTTTCAAACAAAGGGAGACTTTAGGTTGGGCACAACACTGTTTTTCCAATGCCTTTGTTGGGTTCTCTAGCCACAAGAAAAGTAAGGTTGTTTAGGAGGGCATGGCAAAAAAATGCGAAGGTGTGTTAGGGAATGTAGGAATTCCCAATGTCCCAAGGACTAAGTGTTTTAGGAGAATTTCAGAATAGGAATTGTAGGAGGCAAGCCTACAATTCCGATAAGGGGATGGAAAAAGTAGTTTTAGACAAAGGGAGACTTTGGGCTAGGCACAACACTATTTTTTCAATGACTTGGTTGGGTTCCTAAGTCTAAAAAAAGTAAGAATATATATGAAGGCAGGACAACTAGGGAGTGCGAAGGTGTGCAGGGAATTCCACGAAGTGCTAACACATGCTAGAGATTTTCAAGGCATGTTAGTCATGCCAAGACATGCCAAGTGCTAAGATGTGTTAGGTGCTAGGGTGTGGCGCCAACATATGCCAGGGAGTGCCAGGGAAACACAAGGGAGAACTAGTTTCAATTTCATGGAAATGAATGAATAAGAGTGTGTGATAGGGAGTGTTAGCAAGTTCTAGGTGTGCTAAGGAGGGAGTAATAAGGTATGCTAGGAAGTGCCAAGGCATGATAGAGTGTTAGGAAAGCGTGCAAATATGTTCCAATGTTAGGGTGTGCCAATGTGTGCCAAGGAGTGTTAGGGAGTGCTAGGGAAACACAAGGGAGAACTACGTCATAATGCATGGAAATGAATGAATAAGAGTGTATGATAGGGAGTGTCAGTGAGTTCAAGAGTGCTAAGGAGTGACAAGGCATGCTTGGCAGTGCTAAGGAATGTTAGAGTGTTAGGGTAGCATGCGGCCAAGATGTGCCAATGCATGCAAGGATGTGTTAGCTGGGAGTGTGTCGGGGAGTGTCAATGAGTTCTATTTGTCATGCCAAGGAGGGAGTGACAAGGCATACTAAGCATGTTTAAGGCATGCCAGGGAATATCAGGGCATGTCAAGAAGTGCTAGAGTGTGCTAGGTAGTTCTGAGGTGTGCTAACATGTGCCAAATAGTGCCAAGGCATGCCAGGTGCTACGAAATGCTAGGATGTGCAAGGTGCTAGAGTATGCCAATATGACTCAAGGAGTTTCAAGGCAACAAAAGGAATAACCAAGCTAAAATGTAAGGAAATGAACACGTAAGAGGGTTAATAAGTGAAGACTTTATCTTTTTCAAAAGGGGCATGCTAGGCACACTAATAACATGTTCCAATACATTCCAAGTGCCAATGTGTGCCAAGTGTTAATGTTTGTCAATGAAATATTATACCAAGGTGTTCTAGGTCATGTTAGGAACTACAGGTCATGACAACACGTGATAGGGGAGTGTTATGCTATGCTAGGGCATGCCAACATGTGCTTGGGCATCCTACTCTTGGAGAGATGTTCTAGGTACAAAGATGTTCTAGGTACAAAGATGTTCCAAGACATGCGAGGTGCCAATGAATGTTAGTTTATTGTTCCAAAGCATGTTAAGGTGTCCCATGAGTGTTTAGGAGTGCTAGGTCTCTCTCATTAATAAAATTGACAAAGCTTGATTATGTATTAAATAATATATTTCCTACACAGTCTAGTGGCACTTTATTTAAAGGAAAATTTCTAGATAATAAACCTAATAGAGATGAATCATGTGTTGACTCATATGAAAACTATATTCTTATGACTTGAGGGAAATTATATGCACTAATTACTTCTTAAAAAATTGACTGACTATAACCACTATGACCTTGGACACATAATTAGAAAGACTCCACAACAATGGTCTTAAATCGTTATCTTTTGACAAAAAAATATAGTAATAGTACATAACGTCATCAAATAGTCATTGGAATGATCAATGATGATGAACATTTTTTGATCGTCACCAAAAGTAACCAAAAAGAGCATTGGTGAGGGTGAGTAAAAGATCGTCACTATAAGTGTCACCAAAGAGAGAATTAGTGATGAGCCTTTAACGACCCTCACAAAAAGTGTCACCAAAGAGAGAATTAGTGATGAGCATTTAACGACCCTCACCAAAAGGGTCATTGAAAATGGCTTTGGTTACAAACCTTAAAAGACCATAACTATATACACTTACAACAACGTTTTTTTAAGGACCATCACCATATGCGACATTGGTGAAAAAACTTAAATGTCTGTCATAGGCATGAAGCATCATAAAAAACTCATTGGAATGATCAATGATGATGAACATTTTCTGACCATCACCAAAAGTAACTAAAAAGAGCATGGGTGAGGGTCAATAAAACATCATCACTAGAAGTGTCACCAAAGAGAGAATTAGTGATGGGCCTTTAACGAACCTCACCAAAAGTGTCACCAAAGAGAGAATTAGTGATGGGCCTTTAACGACCCTCACCAAAAGTGTCATTGAAAATGGCTTTGGTGACAAACCTTAAAGGACCATCACTATATACACTTACAACAACGTTTTTTTAAACACCATCACCATATGTGACATTGGTGACAGACCTTAAAGGTCCGTCACAGGCATGAACCTCACCA
Organism: Pinus taeda; assembly: GCA_000404065.3. Taxonomy (NCBI): domain Eukaryota; kingdom Viridiplantae; phylum Streptophyta; class Pinopsida; order Pinales; family Pinaceae; genus Pinus; species Pinus taeda. Next base: position 97,488 of record APFE030694179.1, read on the forward strand.
ATGACATTTTTTCTTGTAGTGATTGACATATAAATGCAAGTAATTTCATAGTTAATTAAATTACCCAACACCATGTCTTCTCAGCGTTTTGATCTCGGCGAGATTTTCCCTATCTACCATCGAAATATTTTGGGTACCTGTAAAACCCCTAGTTGACTTCCCACATAAATAAAATAAAACCAAGGTCATGGGACACACATTCCAAGCTAAATATTAGGAAAAACATAGTGATGGGTATCACTTGTGATTAATTGATGGCTATGGAAATTGGATAAGGCATTGGGAAAGTGTTGACGTTGTGATCAAAACCCTCCCAAAATTTACCTATAGGGGAATTTTGGAACGTACTGAGGATCTAATGATCTGTCATTCCATAGCTGCTTCATGATCGATTAATGTTATAGTAAGTGTTTAAGTTTTCTTCTCAATTTCTAAGTGTCGAAGTCACTTGCTCACACATGTTCAGTCCATAACAAGTTCAAGAGTGCATTATTTTATACAAGCTTAAATAGGCATAGCATAGTCCATCAAGGAAATTCTTGTGTAATGTTCAACCTATGTCAACAACCAGTGTTCACTTTTATTAATAGTCTCTCACTTTTGTTTGCAATTCTACTTCTATTTCAGTGAGTTTTCCAACTGTCACTTTTGTGCACCTTCACTTCCGCAAGTGTTACTTTCATGCTTACGATTATTTCTTTTATTTTTTTTCACTTTGATAAGTTTCACTTTCATGTTATCTTTGCTTTGACATGTGTCGCTTTCAATATCATTCACATTTGCAAGTGTCGTTTTCACTTTTCTCTTACTATCGGAAGTGACATCTTTTGGCATGGTAAGTGTCACATGTTCTAAAAGAAGAGTTGTGGTTCATTACGAGAGGAGAATTTGGTACCAATGGGTCCCATTTACCATGCAGACATGTGCAAGACCCATTCCCAAAGTTTTATGCATTGTCGTACTAGTGTCATCAATGTCGTTGCAAAGTGTATCTTAAGTGTCACACCTATTCAAAGGGAGTCAATTGTACATTCTTAAAGGGAAGATATGATGCATTCTCCTGCACTAATGTGTCATATTCATCATAAAGAAATACATCAGACATATTCCCCAAGTATTAAGCATTTTCGTACAAGTTTCATCACTATTGTCGCAAAGTGTACCCTGAGCGTCACACTTGGGGGAGGTTGTTGTATTGTCATCACATTGAGAGGATCATGGTGTTCTTGTGTACTAAGTTTCAATGTTGTGTCAATTGTTCAGAGTGTGTATGATCATTCATAAGTTCAATATTGGTCTCACTTCTACCTTACTTATCCTGTACTTAGCTGAATACTTAAATTATTTCTTCCCGACGAACTTGACCCAACTCAGCCTCCTTGAACTACGCGTTGTGTAGTATTGAGCCACAAGTTGATCCCTTGCCTCCTAGAAATGCACAATATGCAGTTCTTGCCTCAAAAGATGGTACATTACACAATCAGAGTGGTCAAGGATTGCATCCCTACCCTCAGAAATTGCACAATAATTCCCTCAAGCCAGTCTCTTGTTGTGCATTGCATAGTCATAGTTATCAAGGATTGCCTCCCTTCCATCAGAAACTATGTAATCCTTCCCCAAATCCAACCTCTTATTGTGCAATGCATATTCTTAGTCTTCAAGCTACCTCCCCAATTCCTTGAACTACACAACTTCACAATCCATTGACTAGTCTCCCTTCAAAATTGAGCATTATGTGGTCTCAAGCTTCATTCCATCACTCTTGGCCCCTGCAATTTCACACTGCACAATCCCTGAGTCTTCCTCTCTGTCTAGTGCCTAGTCCCAGCTCAATCAATCGTTTTCATAAAGCAAGCTAAACTAGGATATTTTTAGGCTAATGTCTTCTTGTAATGAGTGGGTATTACTTACAGGTACTACATCTTTACATGATAGGAAGATGCTTGGAGAGGAAGAGAAGGAGATCATATGAGAAGACAATTTTGGAGTTTGAACCATGAAGAATTCATCAGGCAAGAAGATGAAGGGGCACTAACTTACCACATAATATAAAATATCTAGATCATATGAAGAATCCATATCAATCATTCCCTTAGATTGTGAAGATGAAACACATGCAAGATCCATCATGAAGATACAAAGAAAGAAACAAAAGGAGAAACTTGGAAATGCACCATCATCATGAAGTTCCATGTTACCATTGTCAAGAGTCATCCCAAAAGTTACATGTGTCATAGCATCTTGCCACATCATTTATGGAATTTAATTTTGTAATATCTCAAAATGAGAAAATGTAAATATGTGGAAGAGCAAGGATCCCACATGTAATATGAAGAGTTACTAGAAATTTCTAAAGTCATATAGAAGATCAAAGGTCATGTAAGAATTTGAAAATTCATTGTATAAGATCAAGTGTCAGGAGGGAGGTAAAGAGTCACATGGGAGGTGGAGAGTCACATAATTTTATATAAATACACCCTCATAACTAAATCAAAGGGAATTTTGGGACTTGAACTCTCCACCTTGGATTCTTTGGCATTGTCATAGGAGAGAAGATATTTCTTTGGAGGAGTAAGTGGTGACTTAATGTTCCACTATTGGGGCGAGCATGGAAACATTATACTTTTATATCTTTGAACTTCCACTTAATATATGAATCTTGATGAAGAAACACAATTTCATGCATGTATCATGAATGGCGTAAGACTATTATTTAGATGTTTGTGTTATTGTTTATTTTCACATGTACTAGGGAAATTGAACTATTTCGGTGGCTTTGGTACTTATCTTGTTGAAGGTGTTTTGAATTTTTCTTTATGATTGTGGTTATCTTGTGAAATAATTTGTAGGTTAAATAATGGTCCTCATATGCTCTTATGTGTCTCTTTCAGAATATTACTACTACTTTTCTTCTAAAGGCTCGCTTTCTTTTTCCTTGTCATGAAAGTACCTTATATTCTTCACAATTGTATGCCTCACAATGTCAACTTAATTTCTTGTTTCAAAGGATGTTGTATAACGTCTTATGTTAATAATGGAAGCCAAGGAAATTCCATAAGGAAAATGACAACTGGCCGTATTTCCATTTGGGGCTCATACTCCAAACATTGTGAGGTATGATTGGGACTTCACATCCGGTAGGCCCCCTTGGTTGACGGATTTATAGCACCGTCAATAGTTGGCACTAGAAGGAGGTCCAATTGACAAGACATTCCCATTAAGTATGTTTTGAATCTCTAATCTTAAATGGCTCTTTCAAAAATCATAATCCCAAAGTATTTTTCTAACTTGCCACTTGGTAAACTTTTCGTCTCCGAGGAGGAATTTCATGACTTGTCTCAATTCAAGTTTGATGGTGAGGGTGGTGAAATCATAGACAAACATATATCTAATTTTCTTGGTTTTTTAAAGTCTCATGAAATTGATGATGATTAATATGTTGTTTGTATATTATTCACCCTCACTTTAGAAGGTCGAGTTAAGAAATGGTGTCATACCTTGCTAACTGCTTCTATTCATTAATTTGATCAATTCCTTAAGGAGCTTCATCAATACTTTGAAAAGCAAGATTATCAACATGTATGTGATAGGTTTGATATGCTCAAAATGAAATATGGTGAATCTTTAGAGGATTTTCTCAATCGGTTTCTTCACCTTTGCTATGAGTTTCTTGCAAAATATTTTAATTGTAATTTTATCTTTGAAAAGTTTCAAAGTTTGATTCTTCTCTGCTTCAAATATTTTGAATTGGAACCCCTGGATGATGTTTCTTTGCCAACTGATTTTGATTGTGAGATACCCCAAATTTGTGAGGAGGAACCTACTATTGTGTTTGTTCCTTTCCCTCCTACTGTTCTACTACTAATTTGGGTGCCTCTTGGTGATGATGTTAAAGTTGGGAAATCTAAAAATTGAATTAATGATTTTTCCATGCAACCTCCACCCAATTCCCATGATTCAGATCCTATTGAGGAGAACTTGGAATGGTTTAGCAATTACAGATATCCTTAAGAAAAAGTTGATCCCTTAGTTTTTCATGATCACATCAATGTACATAATCCTAATCTTGAATATGATCATTTTCAACATCTACCATCTACATCTCATGTTTTCTTGTTTCATGATCCCCTTGATCAACCTAATTCAACTATTAAGGATGTTGAACCTCTTCTTTCAAGTAGTGATCATATACAAGGCAGTTTCATTTCACAGGCAGAGGAGAAAAGTGATGAAGATATGTTTCATCTTTCTTCCCTCTTTCAAGATGACAACCTTGCATTTATGGCTTATCACCGATCTTGCAATCTCAATAACTTGTCAAATTATTCCACATCCTTCATTCAAGTTAAGAATTTAGACTATCACAACCATGACATCCCTGTTTCAATTAACACATGTGGTGATAGATATCCAAGTGCATCGAACGATATATTTCCTTTGATTGAGGACTTGGACTTATACAGTGTTGATTCAAAATCTTATTCTCATAGTTTTAAATCTTCATTTATACGATGGGATTCTCTTTAAATTTAGAATGATTCTAAAATTTCTTCAATACATGCATCTTTAGATATCAAATTTGAACAAACAATTTCTTAGGATTTCGAATGTTTGATATACCTTGTTGAGGAAAACCAAGATCAATATGAATTTACATTGGTATGCTTATCTTTGATTATTATGAGGATGAAAATAATCTCATGGGGTATAACATGAATGTTGATCCATTTTTCTTACAATTTCATTCTGATTTACAACTGGTGTTTCTCCTCCTTTGTCTTTTCATCTTTCCTCACCTCTAGCACAATATTCATTGTACGCAGATATGTTGGATAAGTCTGTTAGACCAACAAATTTTCTTAATTCTTTACATCCTTGTCTGGATGGTTGTGATTGCAACCAGGTACAAGATGGTGTGATCTTACAATCATACGATGAGAATCTCAAATCTATTATTCATGATATATTCATTTTAAAATCTTTTATAAGTCAGGAGGAAGATGCTACAACCTTGAACGATCAAGGGATTTTTCTGACTAATGCACCTAAATGTTGTATCCATCAAGAATATGAAATATTCAATCTTAAGGCTGATCAAACTAGTGGCATTAATAGTGATTTCATTGATACATTTAATGATAGTGGTGAATATTTACCTATTGATTTTTCTAAGCCACCAAATTTCGATGATCCACCATCAAAAAGTTTAGAGACCAGCCAGGAAGTTGAGGCACTTCATCCATTACTGATGGTTATGTCAGGTTCTCACAATCTTGTTGATATCTCTAAACTAAATTAGATATATATTTTCATGCATAATTGTTTCCTTAATATTCACCCACTGGAAGTAAGTTCATTCTTGAAGGAATTTCAGTGTTTTCAATTTAATTCCCTAAACCATCAAGATAGAGTTTTTGAGAAGATGAAAGATTATTTTTTAGTTAACTATTCATAATGTGAATCCCTTGCATCATGCTCAGGATTGAGGAGTATATATTTTATGGATAAACACAACTTCAAATCCTTTCATTCTAATTATCAAGACAAAGTTCATTACTGGTTGAAGGATTTCCCTTTGTCAAACACTTATGAGATCGATCAACTTCTTATACCTCTTAGGTATTTCATGAGGTTAATCATATTTGTGGCACAATATCTCTCCTTAAATGATGGAAAATGATAGATCCATTCAATGAATCAAAACCCTTGTGTTTATATGAATACCTGGTTTGATTTGACCCTTTTTTCCAATCTTTCACCAGCCGAGTATCCTAAATGGTTTCCTAAGTTTTTAGTGTCAATGATTGTTTTAAATGCATTAAGCTTTCTTATTGTTGGAATAGTGTCTAATCCTATACAAACAAAACCAATGGAGAATTGAGGATTTTATAGTCATCAATCTGATCATAGTCATTTTACATTGATTGATTTTGTTGAATTCAATGACCTTCATGGTTTATCATTTCACAATTTAGATTCTTGTCAAATAGTTGAGGCAATTCAACATTAGCTGATGGTCATGTTAGCTTCTCACAATCTTGACAAGGATTTTGAACAAAATAAGATAAAATTCCCCTGAGAAGATTCTTTCTGCAATTTAAATGTGTTAGCTGAAAGTTTATTTTCTCATGAGCAGCAGGGTTTTCAAATATGCTATTTTGGATATCATGATCCAATCCTTGAATGATTAGAGAAATATTACCTAGAAATATCCATTACAAATAATAAGTGTTATTGTGTTTCTACTATTATGGAGTACCAAAAGCACTTTCCTTGGAGTTGGTTGTTACCTACAAGGAGTAAAAAGAAAGTTTGTTGTTGTTAGTGGACAACCTAAATAGCAAGGCACTAAAATAATGGAAGCAATGCATACATAAACATAAACAAAAAACTATGCTAGATAACACAAATAAAAAAACTTAATGAAGCAAACAAGTCAACAATATTTAGGAAAAGGGATCCATTTATTGACTATTGAAAGTAGAAGAGATACACTAGATGAATTCCAAACACATGGAGATAATTGTTTGAGCAATGGTGTTCAAAAATACTCTGCAAAGAATTTTCTTTCTTCAATATCCTTGCAAGCGTCCTCTCTTTCTTAAATAAGTATGGAGACTCTCAATGGTGAAATCCTCTTCTTAATGAAATGTTGGATTTTTATGGAGGAAATTTTCAAGCATAATAATGCTCTACTTCTTGCTTTTTATCTTCCAATGGCTTATTTATATAGAATTTTGAACTCCTCTTCCCTCTCTTAGTTCATTAATGAGAAAATGACTTATGAGTAGGACAATAGGATCCCTTGGGGTTTTTATATCTCCAAGTCGACTAGAAATCGGTTGTCCTTCAGTGGTGCATGTCACAGAATCCCAACTCCAAGTGTGTGAAGTGGTCCTGGACCACTGATATAGACTATTGTTTGACCACGTGACTATCAAAGAAAAATCCATGCGGTTGTTAGTTTCTATCTTTGGATGTCTTGCGTGGGTAGACTTTACAAGTTAAAAATTTGGAGATCTTTTTATTTTTTCATTTCATGATGTTTTTAGCTAGAAATTATTCATCTATATGTTCTGCTAGATTGTATAGATGCATGTATAATTTTTTTGTTGTTAACAATAAGTTTTGATCTTTCTCAAACATGAATGAATGTACTTCCACAAGAACACTTAAAGGTTTGTCTAATCATCATTTCAAGAAACAAGGTAAACCTCAAAACGTGTTAAAGCTAGTTAGTATGGCACATATTTCTATTGATAAACAAGACCTTCCATTCATTGTGCGAGATTTTCAAACTGTTTTCTTTAATCTTGCACAATTCTTTATATTTATTTCAATTGATTTTATCTTTTGGATTGCAGGTCAGGGCCAATTATAGTGGCTACACTAGAAATTCCATTACACTTAGCATTGACCTTCCCACTAGGTTAGGAGTAAGTTTAGGTACATTTTAGCTCTCTAGTCGCATTGCATGAAGTTGCATTTCACCCTGCACTAGTTATTGTATTTGGTGTGCTTTTTTCTGTTTATCTCCCATGCTAATTTTCAGTTAAGATTTACTTTTGCACTATTTTTTATTTTGTCTTCTTGTTATGCCTTGTCTTTCCTTTCATTTTTTTTCTTAAAAATACTTTTCATGAAATATGTTTCTTTTTTGGCTCAAAATACAATTTGGAAAACTAGGAAAGGGAAGTTGTGCTGATGAACAATGCTTGGATTATTTGTCATCCTATTCTCTATCTTGGGTTTACAGATATTTAAATGAAATGATGTATGAATTAAAAATATGATCCATTCGAACGGGAAACCTTTGGTTGAAGCCCATATCTATTGTAGGATCTTCATTCCTTGACTTGGTGTTGTAACTAAATGGTGTTCTTCTTACGAAGCCAATTGAGTAAAAGAAGGGAAAATGGAAAATCAATAGCGGGAAAACGAATATAAGAGGTATATATAACCTTCTCTGAGGTAAAAACCTCTTCTACTCTCAATAATTCAGGATCTCTCTTCTGTCCCATGAAATAATAACTACCAAAGTGTTAGAGCCTAGATTTACCTCAGGCTAAGAAGGTAAGCTTCTAGGTCCACATCAAACCATGCTCAGCCTTGTAGCTAGCCTTACGAGGATAGGAGAGGGCTCTCTCCGGGTCAATCTCAGCAAGATAATCAGATGGGGCTTGAGATGATTAATTTAACAACTAATATTAGGCTAGGTATGAAGTGCAAGGATTTGATTTGATTTTTTGGGCTTTTCTGTTGGAAAAAGAGAAAGGCAAATTTGGGTCCGGGGATGAGGCCAAATTTTTGCAGAGTTCCGGTTGGGGCAAGGTAGGAAGTAGTTTTGATGCTTTAGATTAAATGAATGGATATAAAATACTACTGAGGAGCTGAAGAGGGCAAGAGGGTATCAAGGATCCTCTTCAAACTGAAGAAAACATTGAGAATTAAACAAACTAACAGGCAGAGCACAACAAGCTAATGAATTCTACCTTTGTCACTTAATTTGTTTAATTTCAAAAGAAAAGAGAAGGGAAATGGAATAAATACAACATCAATGAACTTACAATTACATGAGGAAAAACACCATCAAAACACAAAGCCACAAGGATCCCAACAAGTGCTGCAAAAGCCTAGTCTTTCCTTTGCAAAAAATGCAGAAATCAAATGTACAATGAAATGCCAAGCAATTCCAAGTGTCCAACCCTGAAAATGACTCAGAAAATACATGATATAGACCATCCTAACCCATTCCCATGCCTCTAGGGGTCGATCTCATTATTCTAGGAGCTGTTTCAACCAATTCTAAACAAGGCATTGAAATCTAGGCAATCGAACAACTTGCCTCTATATGGAAGGAAAATGATTCATTCATTCAATTTTTGCTTTTTAGTGAATGAATACTATAGAAAAAGTAAATATGTGCCAAAATTACATCATGGTTTTGAAATTACATCATGGTAGATCAAGATTTACATGAAAAAGTGAAACTAGTCAAAACTGGGTGAATTTCTGAGCTGTAGAGTGAAAATGAGACCAAATTTCTCTATGTGTAACACAATGTTGGAACTGATTTTGTGGCCCTTCTAGAATTCCAAATTGAGCTCATGATAGCTCGTTCGAAAGCCCTACCTGTCTAATTTCCAACCCAAGTGGAATTTATGGATTTGGACGTCATTTTCCCCTCCAAAACGTCAATCTCCCAAGACTGCTTCCTGTGGGTGCAAAAGGTGGCAAAGAGGCCATTTTTAGGGTGTTTTTGACCCTTTAGGCAACCTATAACTTAATGAAATCCTTAGGTAATCCACGAGAATGGATAAATTTTGATGAAAAATAAAAAAATGTAAAGTTTTCCTCTTGGAGATCTCCCAATTATAAGCGCGCGCCAAGCGGCGCAATGCGTTGGGTAGAAAAACCTGTTTTAGACCAAAATTTTCAAAATTGACAAAATTTTCTCCACATTTGTTGAAATTTGGACTGAAGGTCTATCATTGAGTATCATGCTCAGCCAAAGAAGCTTCGGTCAAGATTCAGAGCCTATCCTCCCTTTTGCGTCATTTTTAGTGCCCTCCTTAGTCTTGCCTTCAGGATCTTGATCCTTGATTTGCAAACATGATTTCGTGCCCAATAATGATTTTTCATGTGCCTAAGCATGTCCTTTTCCTTGTTTACCTTTTCCAACAGCTTCTCTAAGTAGATGTTCATCCTCTCAAGGCAAGATTCCTGATCATCATTGATATCTTTCTTAAGCGAACTGAACTCCACCCTCCTCCTTTGGGCAGCCTGATGGTTCCTCCGAATGTTTTGTAACTCCATGACTGTATGCTGATCCTCCAATTGTTTATTTTGTTGCTCCAAATAGTTTATGACCCCTTGAGCTCTCTGCAACTTGTCAGTCAATGCATCTATCTTGGCCTTCTACTCCTGAACAATCTCCCTCAGCTTTGAGCTAGGCGAGCTCACATCATCATCAATGAGGATGAAATCAATGTCTTGGCCTCCTGAAGGGCCCTCATCCTGCATAGGATTCTTGCCTCTGTCCTATACCTGTACCTATGCTGTTGATGATGGAAATGAGACCCCTTCTACCCTAGGTGGAGATAGTACTCGTCGGGCTACTGCAAATAATCCTCTCATGCCTCTCTGATAGGTGACACATGTTGGCACACTAGTAATCTCCGCCTCCTGACCTCCATATTGATGTGAAGGTTCACCCACATCATGGAAAACCTCCTGCTGAGCTATTGAAGATGTGAAAAACTCACGGGAAATGAAGTCTTCCCATGTGATACCCTGCTAACGAAGTTGATGTACAACAATGATCTTGATGAGCGCACAGTGGTAAATGCTATTGTACTGCTGTTCAGGAGTCTTCTTCTGCACAAGAGTAGTCATCCTCTTGATGTTTCGACACATGAAATATGGAATGTTCATCATCTTTACTCTCGTGAAATGCATCAATAACCTGATATGGTATGCATAGAGGCGTGAGAAGTGGCCTTCACAACTGAAATATCTGATAATGAGTCTCATCAACGGTGCATAAGATTCTTTCAAAAACTAGAATGGAAACACCCTACTGAGTTGTCTCACATAGCTAGGCCTGATATATTCTTCATAATGTACTCTTTCTACCTGCTGTCTTTTGTTCCATTCCTCACCTACATTATCCCTGTTGCTTGAGAAATGGTTTCTGGTGTCAAGGTGAAGTTTACACCAGCAAGAGTTACCTGACCATCATGCAAACGTAAGACAAACAACCGAGCCAACTCCTGATGATACTGAGTCTGAGCAATCATCTCACAATACTGAAAGCATGACTGTTGTTAGAAACATGCCATAGCAAGTGGGAAGGCCTGCAATTTAGTCAATGAGGTGGGCTCTTCTTTGACATGTTTTCCACCCTTACGAGGCCTTGTCGGTGCATGAAGTTCTGTGGTAGAATAACTGTCTTGTTCAAATGATGACTCAGTGTCTGTCATGGTGTCGCAAGTCTATGTCAAGTGAATGTTTGATTTGTTGAAAATGAGAATTTAATGCTTAGTTTCCAATTTTTGAATGTGCCAAAGGGAAATGAGGGACTGTGAAGAATACGGAACAATGAGAAAAGTGGAGTTTGTCAAGTGAAATTAAGGTGTGCAATAACAATCACTTGACTGTTGGGAATTCAGAATTTTCTACAAATGATATGGGAGAGGGAAAATGATAGGGAATGGTAGGATTTAGGATAGGGAAAATGGGAAGAATGGATATGAGTAGTTTGGGAGGTTAGGGCATAAGGGATTGACTATAATGATAGAATTATGAAAGGGAAAGGATCACAGGTGGGAAAGGAGACTTGGCACCAAAATTACAATCTCAAAACACCAATTTCAAAACCAAAAGGAGCAGATTTTGATATAAATATAGGGTTTATATTTTCAAACTTTAAACTTTCAAATCTTCCCTCCAATCAAGACCCAACAAAAGCTAAATTCAATTCACAACATTGCAAACTTACTTGGCACGAGGAAAAATGAGTTTGATTTGAAAATTTTGGAAGCAGTGATGATTTTGTGCTTGTCAGCCCTGTGCGCTGCACGCACAACCCAATGTTCCATGCCTCCTGTATGCACCACGCACGTTCAAATTAACACGGTGTACAGCGGCTCTATGCGCCGTGACCTCCACCCAATGCGCCGCGCAACCCTCCAACACTCAGTCTCGGCTTTCAAACACACAACTTCACTATTTCGCAAGTTAAGTCGACTTCAATTGATCTCTTGGCATACCAATGGGTGTTTCAAACAATGAAAATATCTTATATAGTGATGGGTTTGATTTTTGTTTCTCAAAAACCCACTTTTTGGCACTTTTCTCATTTTAATACAACTCTGTTTTTCTTGTTTCCTCTTTGATTTTTGGCTGAAATGATGAAACTCTTTTATCAATTTTGCAGGGATGTTTGGCATTATGTTTCGATAAAGAATGACCAGGGTTGCACCTGAAATATCCAAGAATTGAAAATTTTGAGATTTACATGGCAATTTATTACAAAGGACGAAATGTCGAATTTTCTTCAAAACAAAGTTTTGAAGAAAAGTCACAGTCCAACAAATGACGATGATTTTTTTGAAATAAAAGCTTGTTTAGAACCTCCCTCTAGCTTGCTGGCATTATTGGACACTTTCAAGACAAAATTTGTGAAACCCTAGACCTAATGACTGAAATGACTCTTGGCTGACCAAAAGACTATCCATAATGACTGTAAAATTGATTTTGATGAACTTTAATGATCAGTTCCGAACCAACAGGTACACGAAATGAGGGAAGTATGGAGATAAGACCCTTCCGTCAGAAGATCAATGCTCCTAATGGAATGCAGATGATCGAGCTAAATGAGACACCTAAAATGAAATGCAACAAAAGAGGTTTTGATCTCTGACGGAGGGCTAAACAGACCGACTCTAACACAAAGAACAATTTTATAAATAAATAAATAAAGGGTGAAATAAGAGAAAGGCTTCCTCCATAGATAGGTGAAGCAAGTAACTTCATCAGGGCACTATTCAAGCTCGCTAAAAACAAATAAATGCTTGTGTTCCTGTAGTGACTCGATCAGGGTGTTTTCTAGGCTTGTTGGTAGCGAAGCAACACTAGAGATGAAAACTAGGAATTTGATTATCTTGTTATCACTTGGATTGAATCTCAGGCTGAAGGAAGGCAATGCCAAGGTAACCAAAAACCACACTTAGCCAAGTAGCTGGCCCTACTAGGCCGAGAGAGGGCTCTCTCCATAAGGATCTTAGCTAAGATGACTAGATTAGGAAAAGGATATTAAGCTAGGTATTGTAGCACAAGGTTTGATTTTATTTTGAATGGGTTTAGCTGGATCAGGAGGAGCCAGACAGCTAGGGCTAGGGAATTAGGTAAAAATTGCAGGGTGTTCAATGGGGCAAGGTAGGCATAAGGTTTAGCACTCTAGGGCTTGATGGGTGAGGTGTTTTAAGACTGGTGAGAAGTGATGAAGAGCATGTGATTACCATGGATCCTTCCTAGACTGTAGAAAACATATAATGATGAATATTTCCCCAAAGCAGAGCAATGATGTAATGAATTCTACCCATCAACTTGCAAACATTCACTTAGAAGCAATAAAAATGATTAATGAAGTACACAGAACATTCTAACATATGATCACAAGAGAAGAAACTAAACTAAACTCCATACCACATGGATCCCAAAGAAATAGCTACAATTTTTATTAATCTCTTGCTAAACTGCTACAAAATGATGTACAATCAAGGCATAAATATCCAGCTGAGTCCAACCCTTTATAATGAGAAAGAACAGGGGCCAAATCCCTAATATGAGGAGCTAATCTAACCAACACTGAACAAGAAGATGGAATCTAGGCATCCTAACAACTTGCCTCTAAAAGTGAGGAATCTAATTCATTTGTGTTCAGAATGACTTTTAATCTAATGAATCTACCCTATAATACTAATTATCCATCATATTTACAAGAAAAGTCATAATTTACATCAATAAAACATCCTACATGAAAGAAAATCCAAGATCACAATCAAAACACAGAAAAATGGCCATCATGTGCAAAATTTGTCCTACGCGCAGCGCCACTGGTCCAACGCGCAGCGCCACTTTCAGGTCCCTTTTGGAGGCCTTCCCAACATCAAAATTGAGCTCATGATAGCTCATTGGAAATATATTCAAGTATAATTTCCTCATTTTAAGCTCATTTGACCCCTCAAAATTTTATTATTCCAAGACTGCTTCTGTGTGTCCAAAAAGTGGCAGAAAGGTCATTTTTATGGTGTTTTTTGAGTTTTTGGTGGACTAGTTCTACCCCAAAACTTAGAAAATCCATAGGGTGCATGTACTAATCACTCTAAATCCAAAAATACAATCCATTTTTCCATTGGGTGCCCCTAGGAAAAGTCCAGCATCGGTGGCACTGCGCGTTGAGCCAGATTTTCTGTTTGTGAAATTTCCAAAATTTGCATAAAACAAAATCTCCTCCAAACTTGACCAAAATTGTTGAGCAACACCATAATCAAGCATATTGAAGATCCAAGGAAGCATCAAGAAGCAACCTAATCCCATCCTCCTCTTTTTTGCCTTTTAGATCCTGTCTTAACTTTGCTTTCATTTGTTTGACCCTCATGTTGCAAATTTTGTTTCAGGTCCTGTAATGGTAGGGCATGTGCCTGATCATTTGGTTGTCCCTATTTTCCTTCTGCAATAGATTCTCTATCTGAAAATTTATTCTCTCAAGCCAAGTCTCTCTATCATCCTCAATTTCCTTCTTAATAGGAGACAAAGTAACCAGTGCCTCCTTGTCACCTTGTTATTTTACCTTGAGAAGTTCCAGCTCCATGAGGACTTGCTTGTCACTCAACTGGTCGTTCTCTTGTTCCAAATATGTGATGACATACTTGGCTCTCTCCAAATTGTCCATCAATGCTTGGACTTGAGCCTCTTTTTCCTGTATGATGATGTCCTTTATTATTTCTTCATCTTGAGCCTCTAAGTCAGTTGTTTCCATGCCATGATGAGTATAATGTTGCTCTGGCTCATCATGCTTTGTCAAATCAAAGTCTCTCTCTTCCTCCTCATCATCAAAACTTTCCTCCCACATCTTTTCCTTCCCTTTGTGTAGCTGCTGCACCTGTACCTACTGTGTTGATGAAGAAGGCAAAGCCCCTTCCACATCCTGTGGAGCTAGCATTTGCCTATGAGTTGATGAAGAAGGCAAGGTCCCTTCCACATCTTGTGGAGAAAACACTTGCGTATCAGTTTCAAACAATCTCCTTGTGCCCCTCTGATATGTCATGTAGGTCTTGGGCACTTCAGTATCTCTAGTCTCTTTGGTCTTCTGATCTATCTTCACCTGTGTAGTGCTAGAAGGTCCTCCTGATTCTTGAGACACTAGTGGAGGAATTTGAGGACCCTTGAAGATGTCATGAGCAATAAATTTCTCCTAAGATATGTTGAGGAGGCTAAGATGATGGAGCACAATCATCTTGATCAAGGAATAATGATAAAGACTACTCATCTGCTAAGGGTATGGCTTTTTCTGTACAAAGTGGGCCATTTCTCAATATTCCTGAACAAGAAATAAGGGAAATTTAACATCCTCACCCTAGTAAAATGCATGAGAAGCCTGATGTGATAGGTGTAGAGTCTAGAAAATATACCCTCACAAGTGAAATATTTCATGATGATTTTCATCATGGGGACATACTTGTCTTCAAGAAATCTGAAAGGAAAAAAGTCTTTTCACCTCATTTCTGTACCTAGGTTTGATATAAGGCTCATAATAGTGTTCATCCAGGTCTTGTGCCTTGTACCACTTCTCCCCTACATTTGGAATCTTGGTTGCATCCACAATAATGGAAGGTGAAATTGTAAATGTCACCCCAGCAAGAGTCACCTTGCTGTCCTGAAGATGGGCTACAAAAAGCCTGGTGAGTTCAGGGTGGTTTTGAACTCTCTCTACCTGCTCATAGAAATCATAGCACTCTAGTTGTTTGAAACAAGTGACAACCAACTGGGAGGCCTGCAATTCTATGAGGTTTGATGGATCTTCCCTGATAATTCTTCCTCCCTTGTGTGGTTTTCTCTGATATCGAGGTTTATTTGTTGAACTGTCACTGCCGGTGTTTTCCTCCTCCTCATAGTCTCTGTCTTCTCTGTCCATGTTTCCAAAGTTTGAGGTTGTGCACTCCTAGAAAAGGGATGAAGGGAATGAGTAAGAGTGATTTAGCAGTGGGGGAATGGGAAATGACCTTGTGAGGTGTTTTGGTGGGCTAGAAAATGAAGGGGAGGGTATGAATCATGAAAAGGGGGGAGAGGTGCTTAGATCCTTTTCTGAAACATAACTTGTGGGATGAAGGATGAAGAGTTATAGAATGTTACGAAGTGATATAGGGAAGGGGTTTAGGGTTTTAGTGATAGGTGGTGGGAAAAATAGAGGGGATTAGGGTTTCTAGAATGTAATTGAGGGAGAAACTAGGGTTTCACATTTGTCATGGTAAATTCCTTCAAACACTTCAATTACAACTTCAATGAAGAGGTATAGCGAGGGCACTTACTTGTTTGAGAGATGAGAGGGGTTTTTTTGGAAGTTTTTATAAAGTTTGGAGGCTTTCTAGTCTTTTCTGCTCAACATGCAGCACCTGCTACAGACGCGTAGCGCAGTTGTTTTTTACATTGCCAAAACTGGCCTATGCATAGCGCTTAGTCTCTACATGCAACGCTCCGGCCTGAATGCGTAGTGCCACTTAAAGACAACTTTTGAATTTCTTCCCGTTGTCCAAATTAAGTGTGGGATAGCTCGTTGGAAATCTTGTTCTATCTAATTTCTAAAACATTTTGAATGTTTCAATTTTGAGCTCATTTTCCATGTCAAAAGTTCAATCTCCTAAGACTGGTCAAAATGTGCAAAATGAGGCTGCCAAAATGAAGAGTGCTGTTGCAGTCAACTTTTGGAGGTCTTCCTCAACTCCAAATTGAGCTCATGATAACTCATTGGTAATATATTTGTGTCTAGTTATCATTTGACTCATAAATAAAGTCATTTGGTCACTCTAGCAAGGAGAAATATTGATTTTCCCAAGGTCGCTCCAGAAGTGCATCAACTCTCCTGAGGCAAATGATGTTTTGGACATTTCTCACGAACCATGAGACCTATGTAAAAATTGAAGGAGGCTTTTATTTTTGGGTATATGGTGAAAATAAAACTCTCTCACTTTTATTAAATTCATCATTTCTTTCTCGTAAACATTATTTGAATAAAATCTATCCCGATGTGTGGAACAGGGGATTTGTAGAAATGAAGGGAAACAAAGGGGATGAGGGGCTTCTAATTTCTTGAGAAAATTTTGGGAAGTAGGGAGGGATGTTAGGAAGCAGGGGAAAGTGGAATTTCAAGGATTGAGTGAGGGGAAGTGGTCCAAAAGGGAAAAACATAGGCCTAACCTAGAAAAGTATCAAATTGTAGCAATAGGCTAGGGTTTGTAGGAAAATGATGAATTTGAGGGATATCTATGATGGGAAGTGTTCGAGAAGGTATATTAAGGAAAAAGGAAGGTGTATGAGCATTAGGATACAAGTTTTGTTGATGATTTGACCATCCAAGGAAAATTACCTTCAAAACCTTAGGAGAGGGAAATGAGCCTTATCTAAGCACAATTGAAGCACAAACAAGGTGTAAAATGAACCATTGAAACTTGAAATAATGATGACAACTCTTTGAATGATGGTACACTTAGCCGAATGGCGACATGGACCAATACTTGGAAAAATTTGGAAGGAGTGAAAACAATCCTAGACCTAATACCTAGTGACCAAATTTTACTTGAAGACTCACTGAAATGACAAAATTTGACTTTGACACCCTAAGAACACTTTGTAAGATCATGTTTGATCATTGGTCGAAGGCTGCAAAGGCTGACACTAACATATCTTAAACAAGAAATTTTATATTACCCTTCTCCTAAATTGAAACAATTATGATTTCTCAAAATTTGTAAATGTGTTTAGCCTATAAAATGAATAGAGGAGACTATATCCATACCCGAGTCAAATGGGGAAGCCAAGGTAATCCATGCAATGAATAAATACTTCATGAAAGATTAAAACATTGCACTTACGGATAAAACCTGAACAAATAAGTTGGAGTTCTACTAGTGTGTCACCAAGTGTTGAAGCTCCGATCAACACCCTAAAAAATTTAGGCTACACGTGAATTTTGGAGCCTACTAAGGATCTAACAATTTGTTGTTCCATAAGTGCTTTATGATGGATTAATATTATGCTAAGTGTTTAAGTCTTCTTCTTGGTTTCTAAGTGTCAAAGTCACTTTCTCACACATGTTTAGTCTGTAATAAGTTCATGAACACATTCTTTTATGCAATATTGAACATGCATAACACATTCCATGAAGACAGTGTCTACACAATGTTCAACCTATGTCGATAGTCAGTGTGCGCTTTCATTGACAACTTCTCACTTTTCTTTGCGATTATACTTCTATTTCAGTTGAGTTTTTTTAAATTATCACTTTCATGCTTAAAACTATTTCTTTTTGATTTTTTCACTTTAATAATTGTCATTTTCATGTTATCTTTACTCTGACATGTGTCTCTTTCAATGTTGTTCACATTTGAGAGTGGTGTTTGCACTTTTCTATTACTAACACAAGTGTCATCTTTTGGCATGGTAAGTGTCGCACATCGTAAAAGAAAAGTTGTGGTTCATTACGAGAGGAAAATTTGGTACCAATAGGTCTTATTTACCACATAGACGTGTACTTATAGTATCATTACTTTTGTTGCAAATTGTATCTTAAGTATCACACCTAGTCGAAGGGAGTCAATTACACATTCTTAAAGGGAAGTTATGTTGCATTCTCCTACACTTTTGTGTCCTATTCATCATAAGGAAATAAATTATACATATTCCCTGATTATTGAGCATTATCGATAAGTGTTGTCATCGTCGTCACAAAGTGTACCATAAGTGTCGCACTTGGAGGAGGTTCTTGTATTGTCGTCGCATTGAGGGGATCATGTTGTTCTTGTGTGCTGAGTGTTCAATGTTGTGTTAATTTTTCTAGGTGTGTGTTATCATTCATAAGTTCAATTTTGGTCTCACTTCTACCTTATTGTTCCCAAACTTAGCCAAATCCTTCAAATATTTCTTCTCGACCAACTTGACCCAAATTAGCCTCCTTGAACTACACATTGTGCAATAGCAAGCAACAAGTTGACCCCTTTCCTCCTAGAACTGTGCAATGCATAGTTCCTACCTCCAAGGACTACATGTCACACAGTCACAGTGCTCAAGGATTTCCTACCTTCCCTTAGAAATTGTGCAATGTTGGCCCCAAGCTAGTTTCTTGTTGTACATTGTGTAGTCACAGTGCTCAAGGATTTCCTCCCTTCCCTCAAAAACTGCAAAATCCTACCCCAAGATAGTGTGTCAATGCACATTGTACAGTCTTAGTCATCAAGCTTCCTCCCTGAGTCTTTGAATTGTGAAGTTTCATAAAATAATGACCATTCTCCCTCCACAAATTGTGCATTGCACAGTCTCAAGCTTCAGTCCATCACTTTTGGCACCTAGAATTACACACTACACAATCCCTAATTCTTCCTCCATTCTCAGCACTCAATCCTAGCTCAATTAATCATTTTCATGAAGCAAGTTAAACTAGGATATTTCCACATTGATGTTGTCTTGTCATGAGTAGATTCCACTTGTAGGTACTACATCTTGACATGATAGGATGATGTTCAGAGAGTAAGAGAAGGAGATCATATGAGAAGACACTTGTGAATTTGGGACCATGAAAAACTCATAGAGGAAGAAGATGAAGGGACACTAGCGTACCACATAAGATCAAAGATTGAGATCACTTGAAGACTCTATATGATCCGAATCAGATCCATAAACGACTGTCAAAGAACTTTGACTATATCGGGATGAAACAAATCCTTGAAGAATCCAAAACAATAATCGAAAACACCCTGAACCAGTGGCCATGTCAGCCGATGTGGAACGACGAGGACCTTGGTCAAAGCACGCTGACTGAGACCCATGGAGACTGCACAGGAGGTCAATATAGCCCTTGGGAAAATAGGGCCGAAATGGAGGGGCCTTAAGCCCTTGTTCACGTTGGGAGCTAGAGGACCACGAGCAGAAAAAGGTAAAAAATGCTAAAGTATGAAGGCGAGACTCGTGCCCTAGAAACCGATGGTTTTGATCGGGGCGCCCTTGAACGGTAAGAGGTTTTGGAGGAAGTGGAGCGATCACAATCAACAATCGACACATGGCAGCGGAGGTGAGAGAAAACTGCCATTGATCGCGCGTTATCGGTCGAGCAAGTCAACCGCACTCGATGCGCATATGATGTTGGATATTGAGGAGCCCAGATCGGATGGCTAAGATTGCGCCCGATAGAAAGAAGCGGAATCGACAGGAAATTAAGTCGCGTTATAAAGGGATTTGGAATCCATTTGATTGCCATGGTGGAGAAAGAATGTATCCATGACATAATCGAAGAAATGAATCAACGAGCGGGCTGGCACTATTATAATAAGGACACGTGGCTACTTCTTGAGCGTTTATGCTGACGTCGAACAAGGAATTCCAAGCATGCAGGTGGAAGGAGAATCAACGCAAGTGGGAGAGGAACCAAACAAGCATAGGGATTGAATGGTTAAAGCCATGAACAAAGATAGTCGAATGGGGGGAAAAGAAAAGAGGAATAGAGAGGAGTCCAAGCGACCGAGAGAGACAGTGAACAGTGAACCCCGAGAGGAGGACTGAACATAGAGAACAATAAAGCCAAGAAGAGGAGACAGAGGGCCGAGCTAACCACAGGAAGCATCGAGCACCAGAGAACTTGAAGATTCAAGCCTTCCCATAGAGGAATATGTCTGGATTGAGCATCACAGTTGGCTCTTTCCACTGTAGACCAAGAGTCATATAGCTGGTAGGAAGAGCAAGAGTCTATGTACTTCGAGTGGCTTAGGGAATCCAAGAACCACCCTGCCAAACAAAATATGCTTTAGGAGAACTCATATTGAGTCCCTATATTGTAATTTCTCTACTAAAAGACACAATAAAACAAGGCCACCACTGAAGCTGGACCGGAGATGTAGCATTGGAGAATAGGGTGAACTCCTTATTAAAAACCATTTTGTGTCTTTGTGTTGCTTACTGTATTTCTCTGCTGTCTTTCCACTTATTTTCTGTGTATTGACAATCTGATCAATCCATTGTTTCAATAACATAGAATAGACACGCACCAGCACATGAGTCTGTAATACCTTTTGTTTGATAAATCTTCGACTGAGGTCACTCATAGGGTGATTATCAGATCAAGTGGTATCAGAGCTCTAGGCTGTAAGGTTAGACAAGCTTGTGTTGGTTTAGCTGTGAATGCTCACTATATCAAAGCTCAAATTAGGAGAAGGATAGTTGGTGGAAACTAATCCTGAAATTGGGAGAGTCTATTCTCGAAAGACAATGTTAGAGGAAGGTTCTATAGGGCTAGACCCTCAATTTATAGAAAGTTTCCTAGCTATAAAGTCTATGGTAGAAGAAATGCATAGGGACTTCATAAAGCATAAGGATGAAGATCCATCAGGCTCTAAACAAGATAAAGAAGAAGATGAATCTCATTCCCATAACCACTCAAAAGGAAAGGGGAAAGAAGAAAGCTTTCCTACACCTCCTAATAGCCCTGTGCATAATAAGAAAGCATCTTTGATTAAACTAGATGTTAAATTTGATTTGCCTATATATGATGGAGAGCTAAATGTTGAAAAGTTGGACAATTGGATTAGACAAATCGATGTGTATTGCAGATTACAGAACATAGACTTAGACAAGAGTAAGATTCAGCTGGGAAGCCTACACCTAGGAGGCACATCCTTGGTTTTGTGGGAAGGCAGAACCCAAGCTGATATGAAAAGACATGGTAAGACCATCTCTGTTTGGAGTGAGTTTTTTGCTGCAATCAAATGCAGTTCTATCCATTGGCCTACATGCAACAAGCCATGATGAGTTGGCAAAATCTTCAGCAGTTGAAAGGGCAAAGTGTACAAGGGTATACTCAAGAGTTCAGAAAGAGAGCATTGATGTTGGGTATCTCATTAGACTCACTAGAAACTCTTTTAAAGTACATTGGTGGTCTACACAACTACATGAGGGATACCATCCTCATGTTTAATCCCACTAGTATAGATGAAGTATCTGTACAAGCTACTCATCTAGAAGCTAGAGGAAAGAATGGGAATCCAGAAGTTGAGGGACCATCCCAACCCACTGTAAGCAAGAGCAAGGAGAAAAGAAAGCAGAAGTGGAAAGAAAGGAAGGCTAACATTGCACAGAAAGGAAAAGCTTCATGCACTCACTGTAAAAAGGAGGGGCACGATGATGAGCACTATTGGATTCTTCATCCAGAGTTGAGGCCTAAGAAGTTAGAGGGCAAGAAGAAGAAGACTGCTGTAGCTATTTAGAAATATTTGGGGTCAGAATCGGGAGATGAAACAATCATTTCAGCCACAGGTATAAAAGGTAAGAATTCTGAAGCATCTACTAGTAATTTTGCTCAATCTGTTATTGATGAAGAACATAAGAGAAAAAGACATGAGATTTTCCATATTCGAGTTGTTTCCAAAAATCAAAAGATTTATACTTTGTTTGATAGTGGCTCACAAGTGAATCTAATTTATGAAACAATTGTAAAGAAATTGGGATTAGCAACTACATCTCATAAGAAACCATACCCATTAGGTTGGTTGAACGATAAAGCACAACTACAAGTGACTAGATAGTGCAAACTCAAGTTTTCTTTTGGGTCAGCATTTGTAGATGAGATTGAGTTAGATGTAATTCGTTTGGATATATGTGGAATTGTTTAAGGAAGTCCTTACTTGTATGATAGAAAAACTATTTTCTATAGAGCTGAGAAAAAGTATCTACTTGTTAAAAATGGAGTCAAATACTTTGTAAGAACTCACAAGATCAAGAATAATTATACTCTCATAAACTCAGGACAGATGAAAAGAATGATAAATTCATGCAAACAGTTCTTACTGATGGTTGTAAAGGAAAAGACACCTGATAAGACCAATATATTTGAGGGCTGTAATTTTGATCAGCAAGCTGATATAGAAAAGATTGTTTCAGAGTATGATGTCTTATTTAAAGACCCTAAAGGTTTGCCACCCAAAAAGGGAATAGTACATGATATTATTTTGCAGCAAGATGTTCCTTTGCATAACATTGGGATGTATAAGTTGTATGCTTTAGAGAATGCTGAAATCAAGAAGCAAGTGCAGGAGTTACTCGAGAAAGGGTTCATCAGGCCGAGCACATCACCATGTGGGTCACCAATCGTTCTGGTGAAAAGGAAAGATGGCTCGTGGAGAATGTGCATTGATTACCGAGCACTAAATAAGATAACAATAAACAACCTTTATCCCCTTCTTCACATAGATGATCTTTTAGATCAATTGAAGGAAGCCGTTTATTTCACCAAGCTGGATTTGTACAGTGGATACCATCAAGTCAGAGTTGCAGAGAAAGGTGCATGGAAGATTGCTTTCAAAACAAAGTAGGGATTGTATAAATGGTTGGTTATGCATTTTGGCTTGACCAATGCCCCTGCTAATTTCATGAGATTAATGAATGATGTACTCAGACCTTTTCTTGATGATTTTGTTATTGTGTATCTGGATGACATTATGATTTTTAGTAAAACATGGGAAGAACATTTAAAGCATGTTAAGCAGACATTAGTTGTTTTGAAAAGAGAAAAAATTTATGTTAAACTCTCAAAATGTGAATTTGGCAAAACCTTTCTAAATTATTTGGGTCATATAGTAGGGGGAGGTGAATTGAGAATAGATCCCTCTAAAGTGGCAGTCATTGTAAACTGGCCTAAACCCAAGTCTGCTACAGAAGTGAGAAGCTTCTTAGGAGCAGCACAGTATTGGAGGAAGTTCATTT
>APFE030694179.1:131423-146291 GCA_000404065.3 Pinus taeda
GGAAAGAAAACAACAAGTGGGAGATTGTTGGGTTGTGTTATATTCTTTCCACATAGTTAATAGGGGGTTTGAGGGGTACCTGTAACCCCACTTTATGGGGTCCGGGGCAGCGCCCCGAAAAAATTTGGTTTTGGACCCTATGTTAGGTTGGGCGGACCCACCTATGGTTTTGTGCATGATTTTCGCACATGTTTTTTGGACGCGATGGTTTTCGGTCCATGGTTTTGGACGCGATGGTTTTTTCGGTCCATGGTATTGGATGCTTCGGCATGTATAAATATGTATTGTAACATTGAAAGGAACATAATGAAAAATCAAGCTGGTAGTCCTGGTTTTGGGATCCAGTGGGAAATCTCTGTGTATATGTGTTTTATGTGTTATGCTCTGGCATTTTTATTTTTCATGTGATTTAGAATTCGTATGCAGGTAATTTCTGTACGGGGTTGAAAAACTACAATTCATGCTTGGAATATGGCGTGGGGATGATTAGTTGAAAGAGAGATTTGGTGTAACGCCACCTCCCACATTTATCCAATTTCACCAGCCTACCTAGGTAACATGAGATGAAGAGATACTATGACATGAATCAACCTCCTATGTACAATTAAGGAAGAGGAATTGATAAAATGGAAACCTATTAACATTGCTTGGGAACTACACAACACCCAGGAGAAAAATAACCATTCCCAATCCCACAAACTTGAGTTGAAATGTTTTTTCAGTGACCTAGGCTAGCAGCCACATGCATGACAAGGCCACCATGTGGTTGAGGGCATATAACTACATGCAGAAACCTACTAGGGTATTATTATGACCCATATTCATCAGTTCAGAGGGTGCGGTCCCAGATACTGATCCTAAATTCTAGGTCAACCTCCATACCACTGACCAGAACTCAATTAGACTTTGTATATTGATAAATAACAACATGACAAAGCCATTCATACAAAACTTGATTAAATACTTGACCTAACTAGGCCTAACCATGACATTCATTTCGTCAAACATATAGAGAACATGTAATCTATAGATCATGAATGCATATCAGAACATAGGGGTCTAATACTTATTTGAGAATCATCAAGAAGGACTAATTCCCTCTCATAATAGCTGCAATAACATTTGCTAGCTCATGCATTTATTAACTGTTCATTAGCAAATTAAACATATCAAGGGTCATATCTAGGACCTGTTATGAAAACATGCTTATAACCAATATATAACCATAATAATAACCATAATATAACAACCATCAAAGCCACATAATAACAAGTACAATTACTGATGAGACACAATAAGAAGAGATCCTATTAACATATGCAAAAGCCAACCAAGTCATGGACTTCTATGTACCACCCGACCATATATTGAGCTAGACTAAATCTTTATTTCATCATGTTGTCACTAAATCTTGCACCTGCAGCACAAGTGTAGCAGGAGGCAAGGAAATCTCCCTAGAGACAGCCTATGGGTTGATTGTAGACCAGTTCCTCGGACATCTTAAATAGAGGAGTGCTTGTAAGGTCATATCTGAGGGGGTTGCAAAACTCTAATTGTCATGTGAAACAAAAAGGTATGAGGGGGGTTGGTTCGTTCCTCCAAAGGTATGAGTTATGCATTTCAGGTACACTCACAATTCTCAGTAGTATCACATAGAATAGCAGACGCCGATTAATTCAAAGGGGATTACAACTTAATAGGCTTTGTTGAGTAAATGAGAGAGGACTAGGAGAGAGAATAACTCATCATATAGAGCCCAAAACATTTAGAATTCTATGTTGAAACATAGAGCTGCAAGCAATGGGAAATTCTACACTTGTTTGAGTTACAAGAAGAAATAATGGACTAAAGAGAGGATGGGTGATATGATTCTTATAGTGAAGTTTAAAGATATACTTCAGCCCTTCATACATACATTATGCATTAGTAAATCAACACACATGGATTTGTAAAGAAGCATGAAATAATTTCTAGCAGCTATTGTAGCAAACATGCAGAGAAGAATATGAACATAATGGAATTAATAGAAGGAAAAACATACTATAATTCTAAGAAGGAGGAATCACCACCATTTTGTGATAGTCTAAAGATCTACCTATGTAAAGTAATGCAATCTCAGATAACAATCATTCACTTACAAAGTTATGAGCCAAATTGGTATCAGAGAGCTCAGCCCTCGCGGCTGAGAAATTCTGGCACCTTAGTATTATGTTTCATCCCCCTATTTATAAGAAGAGGGGGAGAGATTTGAATTACAATCAAAATATCTAAGCATGAGCCCCCTCTTTCATGCTAGACTAGTTGTCTTAGTTTTGTCAGGCTCTGCTACCACCTAACTAAGATTACAATAGGGATTGAATCCCTTTCTTGGAAAAATACAGAAAGAAATTCTCATAGAAAGAACGTCGAGAGAGGAAGGAGGAGGTGTCCCCTTGCTACTTCAGTGGAGGCCTTGGATAAAGCCATGTCTCTTCTGTCATCCTGCTCTTTTCAGCTGCTTGAGGTGGGTCACTGCTGCTCGACCGACTTATGTCAATTCTACCCTTTATTGCGTGGGTGAGTTGTTCAGTGGAGAAGGAATGGAGTGTTTCTAGGAAGTGCTGCATTGTTCAGAGGAGTGAGACTCCATGCTGAGGCATTAAGTCTCTGTAGAAGCCCCCCATACTATCATTTATGCATTTTTCCCTGCTTTATTCAATGTCGGGGCTGCTGACCCATCCACCTTTAAATCTCTTTACCATGCCCTCGGGGCCGTGTTGTAGTGTAACAAAAAAGTTTCTCGGTTGCGAGAATTTTACCTTAAAATATGATGAACATGCGGGCATTTTTTATCTGCCCCTTTAGCCCCCTATGCTTTTAGCCCCTTGGTGCTTTTATTATCATATGGCCGAGGGCTATGACTGGGGGCTTAGCCCTTTGGATGCTAAGGCTTTTGATAACTACACGGGGACCTTATTTCCTTTATTAATTAGAATCTTGCATCCTAGTGCTGAGTGCATTTTTCGTTAGGATTTACCCCTGGACAATTGTGATCACCAATACACAGGATTGGGCCCACCTAGGACATCGCAATCACAACACAGGGAGGGTAGCTCTTTACCTTTTTTCCATAGCATAGGCCGATTGGTCCAAACACGAAAACCTTATCAAATGGATTACAATAACTTATCGCATTCGGGGGCATCTTTCCTTATCACAATCGCAACCGGGAAGGAATTTCAGCAGAAGAGAAAGCTTATATTGTGTGATCACCAATTACGATGTGTGATGTCATTACTACCATGTGTCACCTGGAAATGGCCCCATTTGACCCTGAAAAATCTGAAACTAAGTGACACGTGTCCACCCACCATGTTAGCATCCATACTTGCCACATCATTGCTGACATTAACTGTCATGTCATCTCGGTGGACCAATCAGAGGCTGCCACTTGCCCCCCTTGGAGGAGAGAGAAAGAGGGTTGTCGAGCCTTGTTTTGTAAGTATCTCCTTTATTAGCGAATTTCGGTCCCCCCGAAAATTTTTCATTAAATCGTAATATCTCCCCCTGTATGATCCTTCAGATTTGGAACCCACCGATACACCTATCTTACAGGATCATGGGACTATTGAGATACGGGACTACAGGGTCACTGGGATGCGTGAACCCGCTACGTGGAGGAGACAGAAGGGGGCCCACCCACTCCTATTTTTTCATGCTTTCCTTGTTAACTGTTTCTAGCCCTTCCTTGACGTTACAACAATATATTGCAAATCGGCCACCGCATGGTTTGGAGTATGCTGTGACTGCGGGACTGCTAGATTTGCGGGATGTAATATGCAATATCAGAATTTGGGACTGCAATGTGCCGATAACCTTAGCTGTTTGCCCTTGGGATCCTCTTGATGGTTAATTGCGATAAATGCTCCACCCGGACCCGTCGACTGTTGATATGCAATATCGATGATCAACAGATTGCTGTTTTCCATTCTATTAGTGTTCCTTGCCTACCTGGACCTGCTAATGCTGATATGCGATTGCGATGAATTGTCCCAAGCCCTGATTCCAATTTTTCTTCAACACTTAGCCATTTTCCTTTATTTGTTGGGATTTTCCAAGGTAATCTTCAAAATGATTTATCTTCTACTCCAGGAGTCCATTTTTGGACTTCCATATACCATTGGAAATATATTGTTGAGAAATAGGCAATGGAGAGGGACCAATTAAGCTTTGATAGCTTATGTGGCTCAAAGTTTGGCATCAAATTTCATTTATTTTGTGTATTTGGAGCAATTGGAGACTGATAAAGCAGCGAGTGACAACATTGGCTCCTACTAGGGATAGTGCCTTGCTGGAAAGTTGTTGAGAAAATTCAAACCAATATCCTTCGCCATTGGTCATGGAGTCAGTAATATATGAGATTTGTAACCAACAAAATCTCCATGGGACTTTCCTCACCAATCTAAATGTAGAAAATGAAAATTCTAACAACTGAAAAGTAAATGCTCAACTAGTGAGCTTATTTATTTACAATCCTACTTATGCACAATACTTAATTCAGCTAAGTATGTTTAACACTCCAATAGAGCCAATCCATAATAAGATTATTGGACCACATGCCTTCATATCACTAAAAAAGAGAAGTTAAAACAGGCATGCACCATAAAAAATATTCAAACAAGGATCCTGATACATGCTCTAGAAATAACATATGTTGCTAACTTAAGAATAGGCTCATGTATGCAGCTAGAGGGTCATGGAATAGACAATGAATGTTTGCAACTGATTCTTTTTCATGAACAATCTATTGACCAATATCCTCTTGGCCAGGGAAGCCACAAACACTTCTCAGCTCCACAGCTTTAGAATTTTCTGGAAAATCTTGTTGCTGTTGGGATCCTTTTCCCCACTTGCCAGTAAATGGCTCCTTCTGGACCATGGTGACCATCTCTCCATCCTCTGAATAATATGAATCACAAATTGGATGGGGGGCTCAATCTTCTTGTCTACGCGAAGGATGAGCATTGAAAACTAGAGGCTCTTCTTTGCCTTCCTGATGGGATTCTTCTTCTTATGAATCTTCCCCTAACTGGAAGCGTTGTGGCTCTGCATCACTTGACTCTTCACCCTAGTCGTATTTATCATAAGAAGAGGAACATCACATTCAGCCAAATTAGACCCCTGAGGGTTTGTAAGTAGCTCAATCATATTTCTTTCTTCACTTTCTAGCTCACTTGGTGACGCTTCTTGATGCAAGATGATGTTTTCTTGGAGTGGAGCTCCACAAACATCTTCAGTCAGATCTTCAACCTCGAGAATGTCTTCATCGTTAAAATGTGTGCAATAATCTTCAAATAGGGCATTTGGTGGATATAATTCTTTACAATAGTGATTGAATGTTATATGAAAAATCTCAGGCAAGATATATTGCCACAAGGTATTGTTCTGTACAAGACTCTAGCACCCTCCTCTAAAGAATACATGAACAATTTCATTTGTACATATTCAAGGAAAATGCCCTGTTGTTCCATGCATTCATGAAATTTTTTGAGATGTTGGTCAGGCCTTCTAGCTATGCTTCCACCGAATCTAGAGAAATAGGTATTCCATTCATGAAATGTAGGGACATGATTGGGATAATCAAAAATAGAAGAGAAATCCAGTGGGGCAAATTTGTTGGCCAGGAATGCAGGAATGGCCATCTCAAAAACTTCCCTATATCAGTGATTTCAGGTTCAAAGGTAGGGAAAGTTTCTGACTATCACATCATTAGAGTGATTATGGGGTTGTTTGAAAGCCAAGATGATCAAGTAATGATTTGGACAGTGGAGTCGCCAAGATGTTTACCATAAAATTGATAGTGGAGTTTCCAAGGTGAGATATCTTCAACCCACACTTCCTATGCTCACCTAACAGAGGAAATTAAATGTTTTGTTGTACCCAGGGAAAAATATTCTAATCCATTCCCCGGCAATGGCACTAGAAATATGTTGTCACTAAATCTTGCACCTGTAGCACAAGTGCAGCAGGAGGCAAGCAAAGCTCCCTAGAGACATCCTATGGGTTGATTGTAGACCAGTGCCTAAGACATATTAAATAGAGGAGTGCTTGTAAGGTTATATTCGAGGGGGTTGCAACAATCCAATTTTCACATAAAAAAAAAGGTATGAGGGGGTTGGTTTGTTCCTCCAAAGGTATGAGTTATGCATTTCAGGTATTGCCTCACACTCAAAGTTCCCAGTAGTATCACATAGAACAAAAGAGGTTGATTACTTCAGCAGGGATTAGGCGATAGGACTAAGAGAGAGCATAACTCATAATATAGAGCCCAAAAATATAGAATTCTATTTTGAAACATAGAGCCACAAACAATGGGAAATTCTACATGTGTTTGAGTTACAAGCAGAAATAATGGATTGAAGAGAGGATGGGTGTTATGATTCTTATAGAGCAGTTTAAATATATACTTCAAACCTTCATACAAGCATTATGCATTAATAAATCAACACACATGGATCTGTAAGGAAGCATTACATAACTTCTATTATCTATTGTAGCACACATGCAGAGAAGAATATGAACATAATGGAATTAATGAAAGGAAAAACATACTGTAATGTTAAGAAGGAGGAACCACCAACATTTTGTGATAGTCTAAAGATCTACCTGTGTAAAATAATACAATCTTAGATAACAATCATTCACTTATAGAGTTATGAGCCAAATTGGTATCATAGAGATCAACCCTTGCGAGTGAGAAATTCTGGCACCATAGTATTATGTTTCATCCCCTATTTATAAGAAGAGGGGGAGAGATTTTAATTACAATCAAAATATCTGAGCCTAAGCCACAACTGTCATGCTAGACTAGTTTTCTTGGATCTATAAGGCTCTACTACCACCTACCTAAGATTACAACAGGGATCGAATCTCTTTCTTCGAAAAATATAGAATTGAATGCTCAGAGAAAGATAGTCGAGAAAGAAAGGAGGAGGTGTCCCCTTGCTGCTTTATTGGAGGCCTTGGATAGATCCACATCCCTACTTTCATCCTGCTCTTTTCAATTGGTTGAGGCAGTTCATTGATTCTCATCTTGCTTATGTCAATTGTACCCTTTACTGTGTGGGTGAGTTCTTCGGTGGAGAAGGGATGGAGTGTTTCTGTGCAGTGTTGTGCTGCGCAAAGGAGCGAGACTCCATGTCGAGGCATTAAATCTCTGTAGAAGCCCCCCATACTATCATTTATACACTGCCCCCAACTTTATTCAATGTTGGGGCTACCAACCTATCCACCTTTAAAGCTCTGTACTATGCCCTAGGGCCCTGTTGTAGTGTAACAATGAAGTTTCTCGCTCGCGGGCCTTTTACCTTAAAATATGATGAACATGCGGGAATTTTTTATCTTCCCCTTTAGCCCCCTATGATTTTAGCCTCTTGGTGCTTTTCTTATCATATGAATGGGGGCTACGACCAGGGGCTTAGTCCTTTGGGCGCTAATGCTTTTGACAGCTGCGTGAGGGCCTTATTTCCTTTGTTAATTGGGGTCTCGCATCCTGGTGCTGAGTGCATTTTTTGTTAGGCTTTCCTCCTAGAAAAATATGATCACCAATACCCGGGATTGGGCCCACCTAGGAAATCACAATCGCAACATGGGGAGGGTGGCTCTTTACCCTTTTTCCATAGAACAGGTTGATTGGTCCAGATGCGAAAACCTTATAAAATGGATCACAATACCTTATTGCATCCAGGGCCTCTTTCCTTATCACAATCACATCCAGGAAGGAATTTTGGTAGAATAGAAAGCTTTATATTGCGCGATCACTGATTGTAATGAGTGAGGTAATTACTACCACTTGTCACCCTACGAGAGGTGATACGTGTCACCCGAAAATGGCCCCATTTGACCCCTTAAAAAGTTGAAACTGAGTGACACGTGTCCACCTACCATGTCAACATTTGTACTTGCCACATCATTGCTGACATCAGCTACCATGTCAGCTCGGTGTACCAATCAAACGCTGCCACATGGCCCCCATAGAGGAGAGAGAAAGAGGCCTACCAAGCCTTATTTTGTAGGCATTTCCTTTGTTAGAGAATTTTGGTCCCCCCAAAAAATTTGCATTAAATCACAATATTGGCCTCGACATGGTCCTTCAGATTTGGGACCCACTAATATGCCTATCTTACAGGATTGCGGGATTACTGAGATTTGAGACTGCAGGGTTGGTAGGATACGGGAACTTGCCACATGGAGGAGAGATAAGGGGGGCCACCCACTGCTGTTTTGTCATGCTTTCCTTGTTAACTCTTTCCAAGCCTTCCCCAGTGGTGTAACACTATATCACAATTCAGTGCCTGCATAGTTTGGAGTATGTTGTGACTACGAGACTGCTAGATTTGCAGGATGCAGGGACCTGAGGGATGTGGGATGCGAGATGCGATATCGACATTCAAGATTGTGACATGCCAATAACCTTAGTTATGTGCTCCAGGGATCCTGTTGATGGTCGATTGCGATAAATTCTCTGTCCAGACCCGCCGACTACCGATATGCAATATCGACAATCGGTGGATCACTGCTTTTCATTATGCCAGTGTTCCTTGCCTGCCTAGACCCATCGACGCTGATATGTGATTGCAATGAACTATCCCAAGTCCCAATTGCAATTTTTCTTCAACGCTTAGCCATTTTTCTTTATTTGCTGGGCTTTTCCAAGGTAATCTTCAAAATGCTTTACTTCTGCTCCAAGAGTCCATTTTTGGACTTCCATATATCATTGGAAAGCTCTTGCCGAGAACTAGGCAATGCAGAGGGACCTATTAAGCTCTGATAGCTTCTATTGCTCATAAATTGGCATCAAACTTCACTGCTTTTGTGTATTTGAGGAAATTAAAGACTGATAAAGCAGTGAGTGACAACACATCCAATCACCATATTCCAAGCATGAATGTGGGACTCAAGACAAAAAAAACCAGGGCTTCCTAGAGATTAAATGACCCCCACCCTCAGGCTTTACTAGAACCCTAGCAAAACTGGTCAAGGGATTCTTAGGCCCAAAACAAGCACATAATCAACTAGGATTTACCACAATCCCGCCAAAATTGGTCAATGGATTACTAGGCCCAAAACTAGATTGGATACCTCAAAGTTTTTTCACCAATACCTTGAGAAATTTTCCCATATCCACCCTCAGGATTTACCGCAATCCCGCCAAAATCGGTTAAGGGATTCCTAGGCCCTATGGGAATTTTCTTGAGACCACCTCACCCTATTCCAAAACCTTCTTGCAATCCAAAGCTCAACCAAATGAAAGAACTCAATCACATAATGGCTATCTAGAAATGGAAACGTAAGGTTGAAACCACCGTCACACCTAGAAAAAAACCATTCCAGCAACAACAAGAGAACCAAATACATGCATGCATGTACCATGCATTCATGAACCATCTAGGAAATCACACATGCAACATGCTACTTGCAAGTATTCCTACTGAAGTTGCTTGATTCAACTTTTCCTTGCTCGTGCCTTGCTTTCCTTTGCTTTCCTTTACTTTCCTTTATCCAATGCTAGAGTGCTCCATGAATGGTCTAAGTGTGCAAGAGTATGAGAGAGTGAGAGAATAGAAGAGAGCTTCCAAAATTGAATTGGAAAAATATTAACCAACATCCATGAACTAATCCTTAGAAGCCTTTTTATTATTGAGGCCTATATTTTTCCTTGAATTTCCCTCTCATGAAAATCTGTGACATTTCATCTCCATTTTCTCCTATTTTCCTTTATTCCTCATAAATAAATTGCCAATTAATGCATATTTTCCTTTGCCAATTTCCTTGGCCATAATAAATTGAAATTACATCCCTAGGATGTTTTTGCTCAACATTTAGCTTGGAATTATCGTGTCCCATGACCTTGGCTATTTTTTTCCTTTATTAGCTTTATTATGGAACTTTTATCCTGGGGTTGTTATAGATCCATCCCCCTTAGGGGAACACCATCCTCATTGTTTTATGACACCAATGACCAGAAAACAATGTAAAACAATAACATGCTTCCTATGATGTTTTATAATGTACCTCGTTGTAGTATTTACAATAAACAAATGTTGAAAACTATGACCAACATATCGCTTACTAGAGATTTGTAACACAACTCATTACAGTATTCACAATAGCAACCACATATAATTATACACATTTGTTTCAACTAGAAAATAAACATACTATTTATGGAGCTTTCTAAATCCAACTCGATATAGTATTTCCAATAAAATAAACACACACACACATAGATGTATCTATATATATGTGATAAGTATATATATATAGATATATATATGTATGATATATATATATGTATATATGGTATAATATATATATGTATAATGTATATATATATATTATAATATATATATTAAATTTATGGGTATATTATATATATATATACTATATATGATAATATGTTATATGTATAATATATATATGTTATAATGTATAATATATATATATATTATAGTGTATATATATGTATTATATATATAATAATATCTATATAGTATAATATATATATAATATATCTCTATATATATATATATATATTATATATTATATATATATATATATAATATATATAGTATATATATATATATATAGTATTATATATATTATATATATATATATCCACCATATGCACATTTTCTCTAACCAGTAAATAAAAGGATATGATGATCCACAACAAGGGAATCCAAAGGATCACACCTCCAAGGCTAGTTCCCTTAGTGAACAATTATCAGCTCATTGTTCTAGAGCACACTCCCAATGTGCATCAGATTCCATTTGACAATGTTGATGACCAAAAAAAATCCATCCCCTAACCTTCCCTTCTCTGCTACATAATCCCTTGGGCAATCCAATCACTCACTTCTGTGCAGTCACTCACCTTCCAAGTTCCCTAGCATCCCCTTTCTTGGGAAATCCATACCTAGGCAAGATTTCCTCTCATCAGAAGGTTCAAAACCCAAGGCATATCCCGAGTACCTCAAAACCATCATACCGGTCATATCATGATCTTGGGAATCAATGTACATTATTGGGTACCTATGTCCCACATTGTCCCTGCTCCTCAATTCTTTACTAGCATACTGCTACCTATTCCAATTCCTTTCTATTGTTGCTACTAATTATTTCAATTAGTTTCAACCACCCCAAACTAAGCACTTCCTTGCTTTCTTGTACCAGGCACATAATTTTGATTATATTAAAAAGGAATTGATATAAGTTCAAATCATACCTCATTGGTGGCCTGTCAGACATACTTGCAATTCTATTTACTTCCTGTCACAACAAGTCAAACTATCTCTTTGATCAAATCATCATGTATAAACATATCACATTCTATTAGCTCAAAACACAACCTTCATAAACTAGTATGATGGATCACATGATTAATTAACAACTGAAATAAAATACTAATACTTATCTTTCAATTGATTATTTTCTTCTACCTTTGCTATTTTTCCTCTCCACACACACATTGAATCGGTTTTGAAACCCGACAGGCACCAAATGCCTTCTCTTCTCTTCAAAGCAACAAGGGAATCAATAGAATAAAACACCTCAACCCTCAATATCGACAACAAGGGAATCCAGAGACTAAATTGCCTCAACCCTCAATATCAACAATAAGGGCCTAGATAGTCCCATACATTCTTGTCCTATCACATTGTACAACACATACACATACATAGTTTACAAGACAACACATACACCTACACCTGGTGTACAACACAACACATACACCTATACCTAATGTACAATACAATACATATGCATACACCCGGTGCATAAAACGGTACATATGCATACACCCAATGTACAACATAATACATATACATACATATAGTGTACAAAACAATAGATATATGTACATACCGTACAATACAACGAATACACATGTCACGATGTAATGACTACACAATACTTGTAACACAGTACCACATATACACAACACAACATGTATGACGCACACACAATACCACAAGTACATAGTACCAGTTGCACAATGTGTACACAACACCACCTGCACAAGATGTACACAACACCACATGTATTTTGCAACACCTTCACAATGTTTACATAGCACAACATTGACACAACACTACATGCAATGTGTGCATAACATCACATGTACACAACACCACCTACACGACACGTACACAACACTGCATGCACATAGCACCGCATGTACAACATGCACACAACACCACATGTACATAGCACCACATGTACAACATGTACACGACACCATATCTATATAACACCATATGTACAATGTGTACACCGCACCGCACATACAAAACATCGCATATACAACATGTACACAACACCACATATACAAAATTTTCATAGCACCACATATACAACATGCACATATTACCACATGTATAACATGCATGACATATACACAACAATAGTACTTCACATCCGTAGACCACACTGTCTCTACCAAGCAACCTTAATTTTAATGCCTTTCCACTAGCCATGCTTGTCCTAACATGCCATAGATCATAATGCTTTCATTCATTTGATGTATCCCTTAACATAGCATGTCCATAACATAAAGATAGGCATATTATAAACACATAATATCAACAATATCCACATGATATTGACCACATAGATCTGTCAAGGTTACTCTTCCCACTTGATTCCTCATAATACTAGGAACCCCTTCATGTTATTCACCTGCATAAGCAATCATTACTCCAGAGGCATGACTCTCTGATAATCCTTTAAGATAAAGACATACATAAATAAATATATACATATAAACATTAGCATAAAGTAACCACAATCCCTCACAACCCTGTCAAACAATGACATACATACATAAATATATACATATATAGACATCAACATAATCATAATCATAATACAATTATCGAATATCATAAGGTCAAGGTTAAGATAAATCCCTTTATTCATGTACATCATGCACAACATTGAGAACAACTATTCCCAACATAGCTAAGACATCTGATGCCTAAAATATATTTACCCCAAAGGACCTAACCAGTCCAACTTGTTGTCATATTCTTTCCTTCGTCTTCCCTTATACATGCACTGAGCTTCATCCAAGTCTTACATTACCTATTGGGTTTCATTAATCTCTTCCCAAGCTCCATTAACTTTCTCTTTCCCTAACAAATTCCCATGACCCTCAAAACATAAAAGGAAATAACAAGAAATGAACAAGAAGAAAACCATGGAAAACTAATAACAATACAACACAAAAAACAAAGTGGCATGGTCATGCATGACACACAATCAAAACCACAAATCAAGTGTAAAGAAATCTCAAAAGACGGAAAGCAAAAAAATAGCAATAGACATCATGACTCGACCCCATGGGTTCCCAATTCTTTCAAGGTAAAGCTCAACCCAAGCCTTCTTCAAGATTTCATGGAAGCCTATTTTGCCATGCAATATCCAACATCATACTACCGTAAGTGCATAATTTCTAGTGTATAAATAAATATAACAATATACTAGATACCTTACCTTGTTGTACCCAACATGCTAACTAGTAACTAAGCATGTGCATACCTCATCTCTTAAGAGACTCCAATCCTTGAAGAATACAACCATAACTAAAAACCAGTTGTTATACTTGTCAAATACATGTTCATGAATCTAGCACATATCCATATAATGTCAGACAAAATCACGGTAAGAAGACTTCCTATATGCAAAGCACTCATTTGTTTGGAATTACGGTTTCCAAACATAGACAAAGGAATCATCACCCAATTCCTTTCTTTTAAATTTTACCTTGCTGCAATTAAGTCTTATTATGTGTTATCACATTCACCCAAATGTTATTTATATAAACAAATCAATTATTACCATGTCATATTAATACCAAGAATGTTTCTTTGCAACTATTCACACATGTCAGTCACATGTTCCAAAGATCAAGACATCATTTCTAATGATTTGGAATCAACCTTTACCAAGACTAACAACCATTTAATAGTCAACTCACAGTCATTAATCATAATACTACTCAAGTACATATCAACTCTCTTAGCACATATTGTGTTAGTGCGACCATCTTAAAACAAGATCATTCCTTCATGAAATATTATAGACACATACTCATATCATGCAATTAATCAAACATTCAAACAACCTATAAACATACCATGTTAGATAAACCAAATAGATGCCGTAATTGAAATCATACCTCAGTGTATCTCAAAGGTGGTTATAACATCTTCACAAGCCAATCCAAATTAACATGATACATAATAACATCAATATCTTAAATGCAATGACGATAAGCATCATGCATATGACCGCAATTCAAATAACAACAAGTTAACTACCATGCATGACTAATCGACACACATGCATATGACCGCACTAATTAACTAACATCTATCATGCATGTAACAGCAATAACAATAGAATGACAAGCATGTACATAACCCAAATTTATATAACAACCATTAACCATCATACCTATATGACAATCTTCTCTTACCCCAAGGTCTAGGGCTGCAATATAGCTCTAATGATCTGCATCTCCTGCTTCATCTCGACCAACATATCAGCCCCATAACATATGAAAAACATCATGATGACACAAACTACATACAATGACCTTATGCATGACAACCATAACCATGAAAATGCATGCATAACAACATGCATCTATCCCATCTTGTCCAACTGTTTGAACAATGCTCTAATATGACCTTGTAATGCCACATCCCACATTTACCCAAATTCAATGGCCTACTGTTGAAGCCCCGAAAATCGGGTCGACAACAAGGGGGATACCCACCCGGTCCGGACCTTGGTTGGCAGCTCCTTATCCGTTTGGTATAG
>APFE030694179.1:149071-181004 GCA_000404065.3 Pinus taeda
CGATAAAATCCTCAAGCTTGTTGAATCCATTGCCAACCTCTTCCTAGAAGAGTGAAAGTAGATCGACCCCTACCTGCAAGGTAAGTTGAGGGTGTTTTGAATTTAGATGTTGTTAGTGGAGGTTGTTGCAGTGATCCCTTTGGCGAATATATCCTTTGGTGCAACGAAAGCTAAGGAAACACAAGTGAGGATTTCCCTTTTGGTTGGGATCCATTCCTCTTCATTTGGAAGGGCCTTCGTGCCATTCCCAAGATTTCCAAACATGATATGGAAGATTTTCTATCGATGCTAAGTACATTCCAATTAGATTTAAACAATCTTATTCAACATTTACCATTGCATGATGCTCATTTTTGGTTACTTTAATATAACTCCCTTCTTGATTTAAAGTCTAAGAGGCATCTAGTAATGGTTATGCTTCAAGAAACATAAGAATATCATGATGAACAACATGAAATTGTAGTTCATAAATCTCAACTTTTTTTGGATTCAGTTGAGCCACTTGGTTATGTAGAAGTCGATGTTTTACTAGGAGGAATTCCTATAGAGTTTGTAATTGGTCTAGGAGTTTTGCAATAGTGGTTTTCATTAATATGTAGAGAAATTTTTGATCCTATAAATGCTCTCTTTTTATGTTGCCCCAAATGACCATTGAATATTTTTCCCGAACCCTACTGAGTGGGAAATTTATTATTCCACTTTTATTTAACCCACTAAATTTTGCTATGTATTGCTATACACGATGTTTGAAATATGATGTAAAAGTTCCCTTTCAATTCTATGGACTCTGTAAAAGAGTTAGGTAGATATTGAGCTTAGTGAATTTTAGTGCAAGATGTAGCCATGAAGTTATTCACATCCAAGATGTGGTTTTGAAAGCATCGTTGTCCTTCAACAAGTTGTCCTCAATTATTAGGTAAATATTGACCTTGGAAAATTTTAGTCCAGGGCACAATTTTGAAATCAGTCATGTCATTTAACAAGCTATACTCTATTATCATTTAATTTTTCTTTTTTGTCTTATCTCTGTTAAAATTGTTGGATAAATATGTTCCACTCTCTAATATTGCGTTATTAATGAAGAAGCTTGCAATTTTTTAGGTCATTTGACAAAGTATTCTATGTGATCCAAAATTAGTGTTCCAAGATGCATGTCAAATACAAATAAGTTATTCACAAATGTGCTCTTCTCTAGATATTTACCTATATTCTCAAGACATCCTAGGTTTGAAACTAATCTCTATTCCACTTGATTACATTGGAAAATTAGAAATACTAGATTATTATAATCTTGCATTCCAACATTCATTCCCATGAATTTCAAACGCAAACACAATCAAATTGCTATAACAAAAAAACAAATGGATTAATGGATAAACCCTCGTCCTTCTCTTCACTTTGGTTTAGGAGGAGGCACAGAATCGTCTCTAGGACATTTGTGTGATTCTTTACTTATTTATGCAATTATGGCACTCTTTCCACCAATCTTCTTTAATTTCAGATTGAAGAGAATGCACAGGAAATCCTCTCTTGGGATGCTAATTTTAGTTCAATTTATAACCAATTAGGCTCCTCTCTAAATTGGATTTGCAATTTACAAATCTTGTATTTGTGTCACAAACTCTGATCTCATTTTTACGAAATTGAACTTGTTTCCAAAGTCAAGGTTTCAAATTAGTGGTATTATTATGTGTTCATTCCTGCATGTTTCATTTTCCCTTGCCTTGAATGCAAGCCATTAAGAGTGGTACTCATTAGGGCTAGAGGCCTCAATTCAATAGCGTTACAATTTTCTAGTGCCTGAAGTGTCATATATTTGTTTTTTGTTTACTTTTCCCTGATAAAGCTCAGGTCTTAAGCATAAATCCATGCTTATCTTAGGCACCCATCTTCCAATTGTGGCTTGGAAAGTCCTCACTAGCACCTAAAATTTTTTTAATCATCACATTATATCCCTTTATTATGTCATTGATAGCAATCCTCGTGAATTGGGGCACTATTGAAATTGCTTTTCTTAGAAGGATCTAATTGTAATACTTGAAAGAGGGGGAGGGGATGGTTTGGAATATAAAAATTATACCAGTCTTGGGGAACTAGAGCACTATCCAATTCACTTTATTAGAAGGATCCAACTATGCTTCTTGAAAGAGGGGGAGGGGGATTGTTTGAATTTGAAAAAA
Source organism: Pinus taeda (assembly GCA_000404065.3). Taxonomy (NCBI): domain Eukaryota; kingdom Viridiplantae; phylum Streptophyta; class Pinopsida; order Pinales; family Pinaceae; genus Pinus; species Pinus taeda. The sequence continues at coordinate 151,252 of APFE030694179.1, forward strand.
TAAATAGTAGTCCCAGTGAACTGGGGTACTATCCAAACTAATTTTATTAAAAGGATCCAACTACACTGCTTAAAAAAGTGATGAAGGGTGGATGGTTTGATTCATATTGGTTTGAATCAAAAGTAAAATTGATTATGATTCAACAAGTATTCTAATTCAAAAACAAATTACAACTTAATATTTATTTCCTATAATTCATCTTAAAGGTGAGACTTCAGTTCTCTAGTTTTAGTATTTTTATCAACACTACTCTCAGTCTCAAGTGGTAGTGTTTTCACAGGTTTCTACATGTCTCCACCGACCGAAGTTACTAGCTATTGGAATTCATGTTGTCTAGCCATAAATTTATCCACATGAATAGATGGTGGCCTTCCACCAATAGACCCTCCACGTTGAACATTAACAACATTTTAGGAACTTAAGTCATGCACAATAAGGAACTTTTTTTGGCTCCTATGATTAAGGCACAAACCAAGGAACCCTTTTCTTGCTAATATTTTCAACACTCCCTCTTAGTGAGGAAGGTGTTCCTGGAAGAACCTCATCCATTTGGATTTGTCTTCAACTCTACCAAGTTCTCCACTAATTGTTCCCTCTGAAATAGAATAATTACCTGCTTTCTTCTATGGAACCTTCTTTGAAGACCTGCTTTTTCCCACCATGCTCTATGAGTCCACCACTTTAGTCATAAATTCCATGTACCCTATGTATCCTTGTGGATGCTTCTCAATTTTGGGAGGCTCAAATATCTTTCAGATCTCCCTTAACCATATCCTCTGCCCACTTGGCTTGAACTCTCCTAATAATGGAAGTCTCTCACTGAGTGATTGCCTCCATTCACCCTGGGATATGGTCCTCATCATCATCCTCTGGTCAACCCAATTTCCAACTAGCTTAGACTAAAACTGAGATATTGTTCGAGGCCCCATCTTGAGGACTCTATCCTACTCTCACTCAAACATCACTTCTCTTCTCTATGCACTACCTACCTTGTTGCTCAAGGTTGCACCTGTCTCTACCTACAACTTGTAGAGATTCTTCACCCTCAAACCTATCTGCTTCTTACATCCAAGAGCTAAGTGTTGGAGGTACGCCTTACCTCTATTGAAGATGACATCATATCCCTTATCCTCAAGGGTGGCTATTGAAATAAAATTCTTCCTCAATCCTGGAACATAAAGAACATATTTGAGGTGAAGGGAATTACCTGACTCCCTCTGAAAGCTAACAATACCAACTCCTCTAGCTGCATATTGACAATCATCTCCTACCTCAATCTCAACTTGTATGTCCTTCTCCTTCAAGTGGCTGCAAATCTTCCTATTTCCGGTGATGTGGAAGGAAGCTACTGAATCAATATACCACATATTGCTATATGTTAAGCTTTCCATGCAATTTAGCAATGAGATATCCTTCTTGAACTGGGTAGAAAATTCATCTACTTTTGTTGATGCAACAACATGATCCTTCTTGACCCCCTTCTTCTTATTAGTACACTTAAAATCATAAATGCCTGTTAAGAAATTTACTGCATAACATAAATAGTTACTGAGAGGAATAAATATAAAAATAACCATCAACAACCATAAACACATAAACACAAATTTTTATCTGGGAAAAACCCAACCTAATAAGATCTTATTAGCATTGGCCAAAACCTTGGCCAATCTGACCAAGTGAGCCTTCACCGCTCACCTCCAAACCTTGCATTACAGTGAAGTCCTTCCAGCTTTTAATAAGCTCCATTACATATAATACCATGGGCAGAATACTATGGGTGCACAATACCATGTGCCCCAAAACCATCACTATTTAACCTCGTCAACTTTGACTCTATCTTGAGTCAAGTTTACCTAACAATTCCCCCCTTAAACTTGACTTGGGGTTCCTTGAATAACTCCAGCCAAACCTGCCAAGTGAGACAATCTCGCTCACTCTAGCTCTTACCACCCTCAAAGTTTTTACCTGATGTATTATTAACCCGACATCCCCCCTATCACTTAGGTCTAACCCAGACTTCATCGATGATCACAGAGGGGTACACATGCCTTACCAGGTCTTATAGTAGTATGCCCATTTACATGCAATAATTTTGACTTCATTTTTTTTTTATTGCTGTTGCGATTCTGATCCATCCTCTCTCAATTTGATTTTCTCAAAAACATCTATCAAACCGCTCCAACTGCAAGCCTGATGAGAACCTCGTAGATTCCAGCACCAATGGCCTCATGTAGCAAAAAATGAACAATTTTCAAATCCATGTGAACAATTTTCTTCTGCTGACCTTTTTTTTAAATAGTTGCATGAATCCCGAATAGTCGTCAGCATGTTCCAAACCAGTAAATATCTCTAATGCATTGTGATCCCTGATAGTTACGGCACTATCTTCCGCACATTCTCCTTGAGGTTCTTTTGCATACGATTGTTCCACCATTATTTTCAGTCCTAGATATGTAAAAAGGCTAAATTGATCTCATTAGGTACTATAAACCCCTGGCATCAACAAATCCCTTTGAATCCAATATCTGGCTCTGAGACCAATTGTTAAGAAATTTACTGCATAACATAAATAATTACTGAGAGGAATAAATATAAAAATAACCAGCAACAACCATAAACACATAAACACAAATGTTTATCCGCAGAAAACCCCAAATCTGGGGAAAAACCCAACCTAATAAGATCTTATTAGCATTGGCCAAAACCCTGGCCAATCCGACCAAGTGAGCCTTCACTGCTCACCTCTAGGCCTTGCATTACAATGAAGTCCTTCCAGCTTTTAATAAGCTCCATTACATATAATACCACGGGCATAATACTATGGGTGCACAAGACCATGTGCCCCAAAACCATCATTATTTAACCTGGTCAACTTTGACTCTATCCTGACTCAAGTTTACCTAACAATGGCAATGGAAGCACTTGGTATTATGTAGATCCTTCTTCTTGCCCTTCTCATTGGACCCAACCTCTCCTTGGCCCTTTTTTCCCTTAACCTTTCTACCCTTTCCTACTAAAGCAAAGTTCTCCTCATCCTCTATCATAACTGATCTCCCTTTTATGTTTCCTCTTTAGATCTCTTCCTCTATACAGTCAATCGAAAACCTTTCCCACTTTAGGAAGTTCTCTCTCCCACTAACAACGTCCTAGAACCATTTTGACAACTTGTGAGGTTAAAGTAAGGAAAAATCACAATACCATGATCAAATACAACCTTGCCTACCCCACCTAGTTCATCTCGTACCTGAGTGAACCTTGTCAAATATGGGAATATGGGCTCATCCTTTCTCATCTGGATACTCCTTAACTTCTCCTTAGGAGTAAGATTCCTAGTATCACTAGTACTCTAATACAACTTTAGGATTTTATTTTACATCTCATATGATGTCTCCGTCTCATGGATATGAGGAACTATTTGATCTTTCACCCCTTCTAGAATGATACTATTTTCCTTGATATCATTCTTATTATGTTGGGCCAATTGTTGGGGGTCTTGAGGTGGTACTATAGCATGCTTAATGTACTCTCCCACCTCGTTATCTTCCATCATTATCGTGGTACTCCCTTTCCAATAAATGAAGTTTGATGCTCCCTCTATATAGTGATATGCTCTCAAACCTTGGTAAGATATGTGGCTTGATCTAAGAGATCTCTAAAAAGGTTGCCCAGTAACAGTCTTGTAGTCCTTCACAAGAAGTTGTACTTAGTGCTCAAATAATTCATCCTCTCCTATTTATCTTGTAGTCCTTCACAAGGATTGAACTTAGGGCTTCTTCTAGCAGCCCTCTAACAATTTTCCAACCTGTACACAAGATGCCCACTTTTGTCCAAACATGACCTCTACCAACCTAACATCAACATGATACTTGAAAGGATGAATATCATACCTTAAGGATCAACTTTTTTCTCAATTATTTTGGACCTATTCTTGTACAAGTTTCAACAACCTTTGGCCCTAGTTAGGACTATTGTAGCAATTGCTACAACCCTCCTCTTGGCCTATTATTTCCTTCAACATCTGCGTTGAGCCTTCTTCTATCACCCTTTCCACTTGTGTTGTTCTTGGGTTCTACTCGACCCCTATATAAACTTCTTTTGAGGACTTATGAGCCTCCCAAATATTCGTTACTTGAGATTAGTCTATTTCCAAGAGACATAGAGCTATTGTGGCATGTTGTGAAGATAATATGCCCACTAATATTGAACAAAAAACCTTCCAGACTTCAACGTTATCACACAACCACCACCTGCCCAATCTCGACTATATTGAAACACAAGAAGAAATACTATCTTGACCTCCTTTCACTTCAAACCAATACCTAAGGTACTCAGCTACCATAGACCTCCTTTTACTTTTGTGATGCACTTGTGATGGTCTTAAATTTTTTCCAAGAGCTTTGATACCATGTAGAATTTCCATGAAATTTTGATCTTTTGATAAGAACAATATAAAAAACACTTTCTTTTCTTACAAACACAAAATTTCTCTACTCAATTTGGAGTGAAATTAGGAACAAAAATAAAACTTGGTCACACAATTCAAGACACAATTTTTTTTAGTAGGGAACCCAACTGGGAAAAATCCTCTGCTTAATGAGAATTTTATTGGTAGAAAAACTGAGTAATTGATCTCTTATAAAACACATTTGTTTCAATATGAAAGGCACACTTGTATTTCCTAATTTAAGCTTGAAACACTTGCAATATTGTTGATCTCTACCCCCCTCTACCAACCTGTGCACAAGCTTCTCTTGCACACTCTTCCTCTCACAAGCTCCACGCACAAACTTGTGCTTCCTATTTCTTGGTCTCACCAAAAAAATGATTAAACTTGTGACTTTGTTCCTTCTATTAAAGGCAATTCGAATTGTTAAAATTAGTCAGATTTCTATTTAAGGAATGCATTTGTGATTGATTGTGTTGACACCTAATCTTTGGGATTAAGGAATTTGTGTAATATATTGTAAATAGAAAATAAGGAGAATAGGAAATGAAGAGATACGTGGAGATGACGCCCAAGAGTATCTCCCTCCCACTCAAACTATACCAACATATACCACACTCAACCCCTTACCACCGGACGTCGTTTCCCATACTTTTTCCTTCCATACATTATACCTGCGCAGCCCATACCAGATCATGGTTGGCCTAAAATCCCACAACCTTAGCACCCCAGTTTGGTTTTCGGTTTCGGTACCTCTCCACAACCAACTCCTCCCAACTGACCTCACCTTCCATACCATAATTGAATCCATATATCAAAATCACAATAGGATTTGAAGGAGGAATGACCACTGCTCCATATCACAATTTACAATAGCGCTCCCACCAGTTCGACTCGGCATACTCACTGATCCTCGCATTATTAACCTTCAACCTCAACTCCTTGTTACTCTAATTCCCTTGTACTCCTCTGCACAGTCGACTCCCTTGATCTCTCCCCAACGTGAGTGCAGTCTGGAGGTATGCACCCCCTGTTCTAGAACCCCATCCACCCTCCCATAGTCAATGGCCCTGAGCACTCCTCCTCATCAGACACGTCAACTCTTGAGTCCTATGACCTATGACATTCTCATTTGCAGTGATAGAGTAGCGAAATTCTCATTCATAGTGACATTCTCATTCGCATGAAAATCCGGTTATATATGTAAAAACAAAATTCACAATCGGTTGGATGGAAAGATCGAGTGATTGAGTCATTATAGTAACATGGTTCATTTATCTCATATAATCACTTTAAAGAGTCAAATTGAGGCCATAGGGAAATAGAAGAAATGTTGTGGAAAATCTGATTTGATTTTAATATGAAAAAGCTCAAGCTTCAACAGAAACTTCAGGTGTACTAGGAACCCCGATTCTCTCTTTGCATATCCCTTGTTCAGGGTTTGTTCCAGGTTCATGTTCCTATTTATCTGATCAGGATTTAAACAGAAACACAAAAAAATACAAATATAACCATATACACAAAGATGCAAATGAAATAATACTTCATTTCATTAATGTAAAATACTGAAATATGCTTACAAACAGAAATGGAAATAAACCAGCTAGGGCGATGGTAGCTTATCTCTGAGAAGAGATGTGGCAGCTACATGCCTCTGAATTGTGTTACAATGAGGCTCAAAGGCCTATTTATTGTTGAGAAACAATTGAAAACCTTAAACATCCCAAAACCTAACCCTAGAAGATGAAACACCAAATTGTGGGCCCCATTTGGGTAAATTTGTACATCAATTTCCCAGGGTCGTAATTTTGGCACTTGATTTCTATTTGACGCATACAATAGCTCAATAGAAAGATCTATCCAAGAATTATAACTTTGGGAAGAGAAACATTGGTCCATGGACCATATTGCTCCCAGATTTCCCAAAAAACATCATTTAGGGCCTCAAAATGACTCCAAAAGTTCAAGACCCAAAAAACAGCGAAAAATAGTAAATTGTGCTACAATTACGGAAACTAAAAAACTGAAAGAGGCAGTCATGGGGGTCCAAATGGGATAGGTGGGTGGCCACCAACATCCACCTAGATCATTCCTCCCCCCTTAGAAAGCAATGGTCCCCATTGCGTTGAGTTCCTCCATTTGTTGAACTTCGTCCTTGGTGATTTGTTCTGCAATCTCGGATGTGTCTAGTAATGGTGGGAAGCATGATCAAGGGCAGTACAAATTGAACACTTGGTGCAGGTGAAGGAATGCAGGAATGTTATGCTCCAAATCATTATTTCCCATAGCTTTAGTAATGGTGTAAGGATCTGTTGAAGCCCCGAAAATCGGGTCGACAACAAGGGGGATACCCACCCGGTCTGGACCTTGGTTGGCAGCTCCTTATCCGTTTGGTATAGCAGGTCCGACTGGGGATAATGGGACCAGTTTCCCAATCTAAGGGTGTGTGTGTGTATAGAGTTGAATGATGTTGATCTAAGAGTACTTAAAGTTAATTTAATTCAGATTCTTAAACTAACTCTATGCTATTGTAATCTAATGAGAAACAACACATCTAATCTACGCTAACCCGGGGTGTATTTCTTCTATTATGCGATCTAAAGAGATTTCAAACAATAACTGGTAATAAAGATCATTCAGCTATTATAATAATAGAAATCAATTAAGATAAACCACTTTGCATAAGAAGTTAGGCAAAACAGTTGTGAACAACATATCGCATAATAAGTTATTCATATATTAGACATAAATAAATGACTCCACCATACAGAAGTGCCAAATGGTAACTCATACATTCATGCAATAACATATAAACAACTGAAAACTGTATATCACTTTAAGAATATAAGCAGAAATGGCCAAGAGATAAAAGTACCATTTATGACTAATCCTACTCATAAGATTCAAGCAAAAACGATTTATCTCTAATTGTTCTAACATCTACTAAGAGTACAAAAGTGCAACATCAGTAGCAGACATCAAATGTAAACATTAATAAATCTCGATCCATCCATTCATCAAAACCTCCTTTGAGGGTGCAGAAGTGCATGTTTCAAGGACAAGTTTTTGACAAATTTCTGGACCCTTCTCTAAATGCCTAAGAAGGGTCTAAATAATGCTAACTAATTAACTTAATTACATAAATTTAGGATACGGTTTTAAATGACCGCCCTTCTGAAAAGCAAAACTATTTCTAAAAATTGAATCTAATTCTAAACTATTTCTGTATTTGCTCCTTAGTGCTGCAAGCATGCAACATTCGACTGGGAAGAGTCGGCTGGTTGCCTTCTGCTTTTGTTTGAGCTATAAAAATAGAAATAACAAGCGCTGGCACCACTTTCTGGTAAACTAGAAGATATTTTCGAGAATCTTCCTCTAGCTGGGTGTATTCACTGCGTGTATACTTGGTAATAACTCAAATTTATCTCAAACTGATTCTGCTTTTGCTATTTCGGTTTCCGGCCTTGTGAATGACTAAATAAGTTAGGGACTTTACTCTCTGAACAATTTTCTGCATCGAAAACTGCCTCCGTTCTTTGTTTCGGGCTTTTCTAGGCATAATCTTCAGGGTCTTTTGTAAACATGCTGCTTTTGTGCGCCTTTGACTCTGAGCTTTAGATGGCCTATTGACATCAGCATCTGTTGAGTGATACTCTGGAATCTGTGGTCCTATCGCATGCGACATCCGTTTCTGAAGGGATCTCTTCTCTGTTCTCCGAGTATTGACGCTTTCCCCTTTTCCTTAGATGTTTCCTGCACATTGCTTCATGTTATTTCCTGTCTTACAATTTACGCAAAGGAAAAGAGTAATGATAATAAAATTGTCATGAAAGCTTTAAGTTCTTATGAATGCATAATTATGACACTCATAGCGAACTGACTCTTCGAAAAACACAAAACTGTCCTTCCTAAATACTTTGGCGTACAATCATTAATTTCTTTTAAGGCGCGCACTCAATTTTGGTTAACAGACAACTTTCCTTGCATACTGCGCAGAGGAAAATTCACGATGGTTGATTTTTGCGACTCGCATCGCAGCATCGCAGATCGCAACATCGCAGATCGCATTTAGTCATTCAATCATTGTGTGTTGCTTACGCGATGTTACGATATGCGACGTCGCATATCGGCCGTCGGAGATTTCTTAAGTTTTTTCATTTAAGAGCGCTTCATAATGAATGCGATGCGATGAATTTCACATTACTTCTTCACAGTTTATTATGCTCATAAGAAAACGTTTCATTCTTTTCTTGCAATGCGATAAAGTTTTAAGGAGTTGAATACAAAATTTTTCATAAAATGTTTGTTTGGATTTTCTATTAAGGGTCCCCATTTGCTTGGTGTTATTGCTAATATCAATCAAAGAGGGGGGTTGTTGGTGGCCACAACACCTACCTAAGTAACATGAGACAAAGAGATACTATGAAATCTATCAACCAAGGGGATCTCCTCGATATGAAGTCCCAATTAGACCTCACTGTTTGGTGTAGTAGGCCCATCCAATATAAAGGCATGGTTGCCAAATCCTTAAATATTTTCCTTAGCTCTAGCTATCAACACAGGAGAGTGATGCAACGGTATCTTCGAAAAGCGAGGGAGTTGTGCCTAGTGAGTGTGCAATTGCAATTGTGTCAAGTTTCTTATACTAAAAATGGGGGAGAAAAGTGAGCCTCTAAGTGAGAGGTGATAGTATCACCCAGGATGAGACACACATGAACTAGAAGGCTTCATTGAACATCCAGTGAAATAGCCCACAATGAATGTCATGGTCGTTAAAACCAAAACAAGGAAATATTTGTCTAGTATCCCATAGAATAGTCCACAAGGATGAGATAAAAATAACACCCATTACAACACATTCTCAATAATATAAGCACTAAAATAACTGAAATAGTTCAACTATATTACTACATGTGAAAGAAAACATGAAATAAAAACATGCACATAATAGTATTACAAACATTCATATTCCATGCATGAAGAACGTGATGGCCTTAAAAGGATTTTGTTATTAAGCAAAAGTTCCAAGGCACATGTTTACAATGTACATCACTAGCCCCAATAGTGGGACATTGGAACCACTCCTTGCTCCTCAAAGAACTAACTAGTCTCTCTAATTCCTTGCTGGAGGAGCCAAGGTGAAAAGTTCCTTACTCATACAATATATAACCAAGGGGTGATGCTTCCCCTTTGTGACTCTTTGACTACCCTCATGACTTTTCAAATTCCTATGACTTTTCAACTTACATGACTCTCCATATTACATATGTGTCCTTTGGACTTGCACTTTACAATGAATACAATGTACATGGTCCACAATGATGATGTGGAATATTGTTGGGTGTGTGTTAAATTGTTTCCATGACTAGTCCCCTGCACAAGGGCCGGGGCAACACCCAGGGAATTATTTTTTTGACCCTATATTAGTTGGGCGGACCTAACTATGGCTTTGTGCATGGGTTTTGCACATGGTTTTGGGCATGATGGTTTTCTTCCCATGGTATCATGTAGATCCTATCAAGGGAACTACAATTATGTTCGAATCCAGGGTTAATGAATTGGGGTTTATGAATGCTTCAACATATATATATATGTGTGTGTGTGTGTGTGTGTGTGTGTAACATTGAAAGGAATATAATGAAAAAATAAATCTGGTTGTCTCTATTTTGGGATCCAAGGGAAAATCTCTATGTATATCTATTTTATGTTTCTTGTTATCTCCATTGTTTATTTTCTATTTTTAGAATTCGTATCCAGGTAATTTCTATACAATGTTAAAACCTACATTTGGTATCAGAATTGTTTCAGCTTCAAGGGGACACCTTTTCTACTGAGAGGTTTTGCTTAAGCCTGTGGTAGACCCTATTTAGTGGGAGATCCACGCGATCGATTCTTGTAGTGAAAGAATATAGTGAGCAGTGGAAAGATAGAGATCGAGAAATTTAATGGTCAAAGTTTTGAGTTGTGGAAGATCAAGATAGAGGATCTGCTGGTGGATAAAAATCAGTGGATTGCAATGGATTTGGGTACTAAACCAATGAAAATGTCAGCAAAAGACTGGTTGAAGTTGGATCAGAAGGAAAAGAGAACAATACAATTGTGTATCTCAGATTCAGTATTGTTGAATGTATGAGGGGAAGCTACGACAAAGGATTTTTGGGTCAAGTTAGGGACTTTGTACCAATCTAAGTCTATGGTGAACAAATTGTTCCTACAGAAAAAGATGTATCCTAAGGATGAAGGATGGAGACTTGGTGACAAAGCATATGAATGGCTTTAATACTATGCTAATCCATTTTTTATTTGTTGATATAAAAATTTCAGATGAATATAAGTGCATCAACTTTCTGTGTTCTCTACCATATTTGTGGGATAGTCTGGTTGTTGCAATAGGTAGTAATGCAACTACCTTGAAGTTTGATGAGATGGTCTCATCCTTTCTGTCAGAGGAGATGAAATAGAAAATATGGAGAGAAAGAATGGAGATGCCTTGTTTGTGTGAGGACGGTCCCATAACAGAAACAAAATTAAGTCCTTGAGTGGGAGATCTAAATCTAGAGGGAGATGTAAATCTCTAGGAAAACATGTAAAGGTGTGCTAGAAATGCAGAAAGAAAGGTCACTTAAAAAAGGACTGTAGATCTAAAGCTCCCGAGAAAGGAAAGGGATTTGATGACAGTCCTTCTACATAGGTGAGGCATGGGTTATTGACTCAGGTGCATCCTTTCACTTCACTCCCCACAGGGAGTGGTTCTATGCATATGAGAAATATGATAGTGGTGATGTCTTATTGGGGGATGATAGGAAGTCTAGAATCATCAAACGCAGAAAAGTCAAGCTGAAGTTGCAAGACGTAAGTATTAGAACACTTCTGGGTGTTCTACATATTCTTGCATTGGCCATAATTATGATTTATGTAAGCAAGATGGATGATGCAGGTGGAAAAATAGAGTTCGAGAAAGATACCTGCAAGATGGTTCAGGAAGCACTGGTCTTGATGCAGAGAGTTCAGATTGGAACTTTGTACAAGCTTCTAGGTAGTATTGTTATTGAAGGGTGCAACAGTTTTGTGGTTCCTGAAAGTGGAGTAGAAAATATAGTGGTATATGGAGAAAATACCATGCTATGGCATCAAAGGCTTGGGAATATTGGACAGACGGGCCTCTGAATACTTCATGATAATGGTATGGTAGAAGGTATCTCTAGTTTCTCTTTGGATTTCTATTTTTGTGAACATGTGTATATGGGAAGCATAATCGAGTGAGTTTCTCCTCAGGTGCTAAGAGGGTGAAAGGGATATTAGAGTTTGTGCACATGATGTGTTTGGACCTATGTCTGTTTCGTCCCTGGGTAAGTTTGTGTACTATGTATCATTTATAGATGAATTCTCAAGGAATACATGGATATATTTCCTTAGGAATAAATTTGAAATCTTTGACAGGTTTAAAGAATTTAAGGCTCTGGTGGAAAACCAGACAGAGAAGAAGATAAAGGTGTTGACGATAGATAATGATGGAGAGTTCTGCAAGAAGGAATTTCAAGAGTACTATAAGAATTGTGGTATAGCATGGAAAAATACTACTCCATACACACCTCAGAAAAATAGATTTGCAGAAATAATGAACAGGGCGTTGATGGAAAAGGTAAGAAGCATGCTCAGTGGTGTTAAGAGATTGCATGTTACCTAGTTAATAGATCACCTTCATCAACATTGGAGGATAAGTCCCCACATGAGGTATGGACTGGTAAGAAACCCTTTCTTTCACATCTAAGGTTATTTGGCTGTGATGCATATGTACATGTTTCAAAGGAGAAAATAAGCAAGGTGGATAGTAAATATGAAATATGCATATTTATTGGGTATAAGGATGGTCTAAAAGGTTATAAGTTTTGGAACCCAGAAACAAGGAAGTTTGTGTACAATCAATATTTGGTGGTTAGAGAGGTGCAAGATGTTATTAAACATGAATTCCTACCAAAGGAACCTAAGAATATAGACTTTTAGATAAATCATGAAGAATCAAACTCTATAGCAGAACATGAATCAGAAGATGAAGAGCCAAAAACTCTAGTTATGAGAAGATTAGTTCAAGAAAGAAGGTATAAAGAAAGGTACAGTCCATATACTCTTTGTTCAAAATTTTCTTTATCTATTACTGATGATGATCCCAGAATTGTCAGGGAGGCATTAGATTCAGAGGATGGTAAACTCTGGAAAGAGGCCACGGTTGATGAAATGGCATATTTGGACAAAAATGAGGCTTCGAATATGGTGGACTTGCTGGTTGGAAGGAGACCCATTAGAAGAAAATGGGTGTTTAAGAATAAGATGAATGTAGAAGACAAGGTGGATAAATATAAAGATCGGTTGGTAGCAAAAGGTTATTCCCAGGTGCTAGGAATTGATTTTGGTGATATTTTTTCTCCTGTTGATAAGGTATATTCTATTAGATTACTTTTATCTATTGCTGTTGCTTTTGATTTTGAGGTAGAATATATGGATGTGAAGACAACATTTCTTCATGGGGATCTGGAAGAAAAGATCTACATGAAGCACCCTGAAGGCTTTGCAGTGAAGGGAAAGAAAGAAATGGTATGCAAGTTAAAAAAATCTATGTATTAGAAATTTGATACATATATACAGGGACTTGGCTTCACCAGAAGCAAAGTGGATCACTGTGTATATGTTAAATTAATTGGTGACCATGTTATTTATCTAGTCTTTTATGTGGATGATATGTCGCTGATTGGAAATGACAAAGAAATTATCCAAAATTTGAAGACCCAATTTTTCTCCAAATTCGACATGAAGGATCTCGGTGTTTCAAACTATATTTTGGCCATGGAAATTAAATGAGATTGGGAAAAGAGGAAGCTATTGTTAAACTAGAGGAAGTATGTAAAAATAATATTACAAAGGTTTAATATGTAGGATAGTAAACTAGTGAAGGTTCCTATTCCTGTAGGTGTAAATTTATCTATTGAACAGTGTCTCAAGACACAAGAAGAGGAAGAGGACATGTCATGTTTTCCATACACAAGTGCAATAAATAGTTTGATGTATCAAATGGTCTGTACTAGACCATACATTGCACATGCAGTGGGAGTATTGAGCAGGTTTATGTCAAAACTAGGGAAGGAGTATTGGACAAAAATGAAGCAAGTTTTCAGGTATTTGTATGGCACTAGTGATTATGGTTTGTGCTATCAAGGAAGACTTGGATTTGACAGAGTTTTGTACATATGCGGCTTTGTTGATGCAGATTGGGCTAAATATCTGGATGAGAGAAGATCTACAAATGGATATGTGTTTAACATATTTGGAGGTGAATTCAGTTGGATGAGAAAGAGAGTTTGTAGTGGCACTTTCAACTACAAAGGTAGAATACATGGTAGCTACTCATGTAAGCAATGAAGCAATTTGGTTGTAGAGATTATGTTCAAGTACGGGGTTAGTACAACGAGCTATAAGGATAGATTGTGACTACCAAAGTGCAATTTTCTTGGCAAATAACCATGCTTATCATTCAAAGATAAATCAAATTGATGTTCGGTATCACTTTATGAGGGATATGGTTGAGGAAAAAAAGGTGTTGTTGGTAAAAGTGGAAACTTTGAAGAATGTTGTAGATGCATTGATGATGTCTATGAGTACTAAGAAGTTTTCTTGGTGTAGAGAAACAATGGGCATTGCAGGGTTGGACCAATGATTGTACTCTCCTGTGACCCCATGTGTACAAATAAAACAATAGGTGGGATAATGTTGAATGTGTGTTATATACTTTCCATGACTAACACCCTTACACAGGACCCAGGGCAGTGGCCTGAGATTTTTTTTTTTGGACCCTATATTATGTGGGAAAACCTACCTATGGTTTTGTGCATGGGTTTTGCAAATGGTTTTGGGGATGATGGTTTTCTACCCATTATATCTTGTAGATTCGGTCAAGGGAACTACAATTATGTTCTAATATAGGGTTCATGGATTGGGGTTTATGAATGCTTCGACATGTATATATATGTGTTGTCCTGGTTTTGGGTTCTAGGGGAAAATATATCTGTATATATGTTTTAGGTTTTAGGTTCTCACCATTGTTTATTTTCTATTTTTAGAATTTGTATGCTGGTAATTTCTGTATAGGGTTAAAACTTACACATATGACATCTCGTGATAAGACATGACATCATACAGATGATGTGAACTAATTGAGGGACATGACAATGCCATGCCACTGTTCTTGTTGTGAATGATGTCTACTTGATAAAGGAATCTTCAATGATCTCAAGTCTCAAGTTGTGATCACGATTTGGTGTCCCTATGTATTTCCTTAGAAGCTATGGTTTCTTGCTCAACTGCAAGGGTGTATTTTATATGTCTTCCTCCTTCACCTACTTCTTCATCATCTTTCCATGACAAAGTACCTGTATCTGCAATTTACTCATGATGAGATGACATCGACCCGAAAACCTCCTAGCCTAATATGGTGCATTTTGGTCCATGGATTGAGTCGAAACTAAGTTACAAGTTCAAAGGGGAGGCTCAGTGAATGCACATTGCATAGTCCTAGTAGCCAGGGCTAAGGCTTGATGCTTAGAATTGTGTAATGCGTAGTTTAGGTTGGGTTGAGAGGTTGTCTTCTATGCAGTTTTAGAGATGAGTGAGTCTGGTTGAAGGAGGGGCCATTGTGGAAGATTTATGTGAAATTCTGGAGATTAAGGATGACTAACCTCTGCATAGTTCTGGAAGATAGTGGGTCAACGTGAGGGGAGGACCATTGAAGGCAGCTTCTGTCAAGTTCTAGAAGGGAAGGCTAACTGAAAATATTGCACAATTATGGAATGGAAGGTTAACTAAAAATATTGCACAATTCTGGAAGGGAAGGTCGAGCTTTGGGCTCAATAATTGCATAATGCAACAATCCTGGGGGGTAGAAACTGATCATTACAAAGATCTTGGGGTCAAGGTCACAACTTGTTGACTGGAACTACACAATATGTATTCCAGGCAAGCTAGGTGAAGCCAAGTTGAAGGGTCTAGAAGCTTCTTCAGAAAATGCTAAGTGTTGGATGAGTGAGATTGATAGGTGAAGTGATGAAGCTTTGACTGTGTCCTAACAATTATAATACTTTACCACTCAACAACATTGATTACCCATGACACATGAAAAACAATTTCACTTTCATGTGACTTCTTCATGACTAACTACGACAAGTGTGACACCTAAGATTGACTTTATGATGACTTTGACTACACTTGTGCAACAGTGCTCAAAACTTTGTGAACAAGTGTGATAGGTGTTTACATGGTTAGGAAAAATAATAAACACAAAGGCAAGCCATTGGAACCACTAGAATGAGCTTATGCATAAAGTGTGACATCCAACATACAAAAATATGACATATTTCCTATCTTTCCAAGAAGAGTGAAACACTTAGCAAAAACACATGGAATGACTTTTAGTGTTTGTGACCATACATGTCATTGAACACATAATTATGACAATGATAAGCTGTCCTTCATACTACACTAAGAGGTTCATTTCAACTTCATGAAAGACGTGCTTTGTTTTCGTACCTACCCTCCAAAGGGTTATGAATTAGATGGAGTCTTCATACATCGGTCCTGATCTTTGATCTTCTATCATACCCCGGGATTCCTTGGTCTTCTTATCTGGTGATTATATTTTCTCCTTACCTCCTTAAGTGTCATCTAGTATGTCATCCTTATTCATCTCCTTCTTCATCATCTTTTGATAGTGTAAGAGAGTACCTGAGTCTACAACTCACTCATGACAAGATGGCACCAGTGTAAAAGCCCCTAGCCTAAGATAGAGCACTTGAATTCATGAACTCGCCTGGGACTAAATGACAGGTTAGGGGAGAAGCCCTAGTGACTGAACATTTATGCAATTCAAGTAGCCAAGGATCAAGCTTAATCACTGAGACCCCACAGTGCACAACTCAGGCTACACTGAGGGAAAATTTTGCATAGTCCTCACTAAGGGAAAATTTTTCACAGTGCCCAATGAGTGACAAAATTGTGCAGTTCAAGTAGGAAATGTTTGCTGTGAGATAGGGCCTTGGGAGGAAAAACCACGTAGTTTTAGAAGGCAAGGGGGACTGGGCAACTAAGAGGCTTAAAGAATATAACTGCGTAGTTTTGGGAGGCAGTGAGCTTTGACTTAGGCAAGGACACTAGAGGAAGCATCTGCACAGTTTTGGAGGTCAAGGGAGGTTGGGATTTCTGTGCATTGCATAGTTCTAGTAGATAAGGGAAATGATTGGAGGTTGAATATGTGAAGTGCGCATTTTAGGAAGGATGGATGAGGCTAGGTTGATAGGAATCCTCTGTAATTTGGCTAAGTTTGGGATCAGCGGAACCAATGTGAACAATGATAGAACCTGACTATGACCAGACACTTGGAGACATAGTGTAGATCATCCAAAACATATGAAAACATACTTCCCTTAATGCAACAACCTTTGTGACAACTTACGACAGGTGTGAATCCGACGATAGAACTTGTGAGGATAATGATGACACTTGTGTAATAATGTGAAAATTTGGAAATGAGTGTGAAATATATCTATATGATGAGAACAACTCATCTTCACAAATATTTCCCCTTGAAGCAAAACAAAAATCCCCTATGCACAACAAGCGATAATTCCCATGCTCGAAGATGACACTTGCTATATAAAGATAAAAGCGTGAGAGACTCTTGAGATCTAAGAAGGGAGCATGAATTCATTAGCTGACCAATAAGTGACTAAGGAATGAATGATCATAGGATCCACAGTAGGCTCCAAAATTTGAGTGTAGGCCAAAATTTTGGAGGGTTTTGAAACCACTACAACACATACCAACAACATCATGATAAAACAAACTACATACAATGACCTTGTGCATGACAACCATAACCATGACAATGCATGCATAACGACATGCATTTGTCCCATCCAGTTCGAGTGTTTGAACCATGCTCTGATACCACCCTGTAACCTCACCTCCAACATTTACCAAATTTCAATGGCCTACCTAAGTAACATGAGGCAAAGATCTACTATGACATGACTTAACCTACTAAGTACAGTTAAGGAAGTGGAATCGACAAACTACAAACTTACCGACCTTCCTCAAGAACTATAGGATACCCAGGAGCAAAACAACCACTCTCAGTGACAAAACCTTGAGATGGAATGCCTTTTCATTGATTTGGGCTCCCAAATACATGCATGAAAAGGCCTCCATGTGGTTGAGGGACTATAATTTCATGCATTAGCCTACCAAGTCGTGATTATGACCCAAATTCCTAAGTTCAGAGGGTATAGTCCCACATTCTGAACCTAAATTCCAGGTCAGCCTCCATACCACTACCCAAAACTCAGTGAGACTTTCCAGAATGATAAATAGAAATAGGAAAAATTCATTCATACAAAACTTGATCAAATATTTTACCTACCAGGCCTAACCATGACAGTAATTTTGTCAAACATATTAGGAACATGTAATCTACAGGTTATGAATGCATATTTGAACATAGGTGTCTGATACTTATCTAAGAATCATCAGGAAGCTCTAACTCCCTCTCATAATAGTTGCAATAACATTGTTTAGCTCATGAATTCATTAACCATTCATAAACAAATCAAACATATCAAGATCCATAGCTAGGACCTGCTATGAAATCATGCTCATAACCTACATATAACTAGAATAATAACCATAATAGAATAGCCATCAAAGACACATAATAACAAGTACAATTACTCATGAAATACAATAGGAAAATAACTCTTATTAACATATGAAAAATCTAACCAAGTCAGGGACTTCCACGTACCATGGACCATAGATTGAGCTGAACCAAATATATATTTCAAAGAATCACCCATGTGCCATATTCCAAGCATGAACGTGGGACTCAAGATAAAAAAACCATGGCTTCCTAGAGATTAAACCACCTCCACCCTCAAGCTTTACCGTAATCCTACCAAACCCACTCAATTGGATTCCTAGGCCCTATGAGAAATTTCTTGAGACCACCTCACTTAGTTCCAAAACCATCTGACAATCCAAAGCTCAACCAAATGAAAGAAACTTGTTAACCATGTCTATCGGGAAATAGTAAGGCAAGGTTGAAATGACTGTCACACTTGGCAAAACCCATTTCTTTACTTTTCTTTTCTTTTCCTTCCTTTACTTTCCTTTCTCCAATTCTAGAGTGCTCCAAGAATGCTATAACTGTGTAAGAGTATGAGAGAGTGAGAGAATAGAATAGAGCTCCCAAAACTCAACTGAAAAAATTTTAACCAAAAAAAGGTGTGAAATGATCCTCATAAGATTTTTTATTTTTGAGGCATCTATTTTCTCCATTTTCCTTTATTTTTCCTTCAATTTTCCTCTCATGAAAATTTGTGGCCTTTCATCTCCCTTTTCTCCTATTTCTCTTTATTTCTCATAAATAAATGCTAATTAATGCCTATTTTCTTTTTCCAATTTCCCAAGCCATAATAAACCGAAATGACACTCACTAGGATGTTTTTTACCAACATTTGGCTTGGAATATGTGTCCCATGACCTTGGTCATATTTTTCCCTTTATTAACTTTACTACATGAACTTTTAACCCAGGGTTGTTACATTTGGTTCAACCCACTCTATGGTTAGTTGGTACGTGGAAGTCCCTAACTTGGTTGGTATTTTCATATATTACTAAGATTTATTCTTCTACTGTGATTCATTTATATTTGTAGTAATTATGTTGATGATATTATGGTTGAGTTTCCATGGTTTCTATGTTGGATATTTGTTGATTACATGATGTATTTTATCTATGTCTCATGTCATGATTTGTTTAGTTATTGAATGGTTGATGAATATATGGAATAATAAGTGTTGTTGTAGATATGTGGAGAGGGAATAGAGACTTATTGGTGATTCTCAGATGAATATCAGACTCTTATGATCATATATGCATTCATGACCTGTAGCTTACATGTTTTCCATATGTTTGACAAAATGTATAGTGTGTCCTAGGTAGTCTTGGACAAATTTTGACTTCAAGTTCGAATGATTAGATTTTTCTTTATGATAAATATGATTCTGGAAAGTTATAGGAAGTTCTTGGAATTCGTCTCAAGACTAGCCTAGAAAAGTGGCTCAGATCCTAGGAATCAAGGCACAAAACTAGAGATTTGAGGTCATAAATACATGGAGCAAGGCTTGTGAGTGTGGTTGGAGGCTCACAATCACATGTAGGCAATGTGAAGGGTGTGGTTATAGGTCTAGGTTAGTGAAACAAGGTTCTTGCTTAGGAATTGACCACCTGGGGTGTTTCTGTAGCTCTTAGTTGATATTTAGTCCCTATAGGATGTTAATTTGTGGTCAGTTTGTAGGCCCCACTTCCTTAACTAGAACTAGAAGGTTGGGTCAGGCCATAGTGACTCATCTCATGTTTATCCTAGGGATATTGTGAAATTGGGTAAATATGGGAAGGGGTGGTCACAAAGTGGTATCAGAGCGGGTTTTATTCTCTTTGTGTGATATTTGATACCACAGAGTGGTATCAGAGTGAAGTTGTAGCACTGGGCCTTGGGGTAGACGTGATTATTATGTATGCATGTTTAGTTGATTATTATGCATGCATGTTGATTATTTATCGTTATGGTAATTGTTGTAGTTGTGTCATCATGGTTAGGTTGATAATGTTGGTATGTTATGAGGATTGATATGTTGATGTTATATATGTTATTATGCTAATCTAGACTGATTTGTGTAGATGAGAAAGCCTCCCATGAACTTCACTAAGGTATGTTGGATTATGTTTATATTTATCTAACATGTTATATTTACAGGAAGAAGATCAGATATGACAAGAAAAATGGTGGATTACAGTCCATGTGACTCTCCTTATAGATCAAATGAACAACAAAATATGAGTACCCTCCCAAAATAGCAGATACCTTGATCAGTCTAAAGGCAAAG
The DNA here is from genome assembly GCA_000404065.3 of Pinus taeda. Classification (NCBI taxonomy): domain Eukaryota; kingdom Viridiplantae; phylum Streptophyta; class Pinopsida; order Pinales; family Pinaceae; genus Pinus; species Pinus taeda. Next base: position 171,682 of record APFE030694179.1, read on the forward strand.
ATGAGAAATTGTAAGGCAGATAATGACATGATAATTCAGTCACATGAAATAGTTCCCAGAGCTCAGGAAGATCAAGTAGAGGTCAATGCAGTGATCCTTTGGATTTTATCATATTTTCAAAGATAGGGAAACCCATGTATATGTTGTCGATAGGAGGAATGTACTAATGGGGCATATGGTAGTAGGTCTCATGGAGGGCATGGTTTGGACATGGATGACACGGTCAGAGGTGGAAAATGGATGGATACACCTAACATGAGAGGTTGTGCTTATTGATTCTATTTTAGTTCTAGATCAGGAAGATAGCATGGTCATCATCACTATCATCCTTATAGGAGGAGTGAGAAGAAGTACTTTTTAGATGAGTTCAAGAAAGTCAAGCCTCCTACCTTTGATGGAGACCTAAAGAAACCCTAATATGTAGAAGCGTGGTTGCTTGGGATGGATAAGTTCTCTAAGATGCATAATTATATAGAGAATATGAAAGTCAGGATATCCATTTTCAGTCTCAAAGGGAAAGCAAGCATATTATGGGAAGATGTGATGCATGTCAGAGGTATTAAGACAAAGGAGTTGAGTTGGCATCAATTTAAGAGACTCTTAAAATATAAGTATTTTTCAGAGAGATACTATGACGATAAGGCTAAGGATTTCTATGATATGGAGATGGGATCCATGATAGACGAAGAGTATATGACTAAGTTTCTAGATTTGTTGAGGTATGTTCCTTATAGTAAGGATGAGAAGAAGAAGGTTCAAATATTTTCTAGTGGATTTCCCTTAGCATTTAAGGATCAGATTAATTATAATTACCCTCAAATATTGGAGGTAGTAATTGGGAAGTTGAATAATTGTTATGAGTAGTCTAAGAATAAGTTTGAGTCTAAGCAAGGTTGGAAAATTAATGATAAGAATAAAGTAAAGTGGCATAAGAAGTGAGGAAGACCTCAGGATGCAGGTAACAAGGAGAATGTAGACCTCAAGATGAAGGTAATAGGGATTTCATTTTGAGAAGAACAAGGGTCATGGAAAGAAACCTTTTTAGTGTTGGAGTTGTGGCAAGGATCATCGCAAGAGATATTGTCCATAGCATCAGGGTGGAAAACCTCATATTTACAGTTGTCAGAAGGCATAAATAGTTGGGGATGCTGGACAGAGTATTCCTCGTATTTATGCAGCATTGGATAATAGGAAGGCATCTATTATAGAGATGGAAGGTAAGATTTGTGATCAAGTTGTTTCTATTTTTGATTGGCCCTGGGTCTAACTATAGTTATATTAGTCCTGACCTAGTGGATAAGTGTTTCTTGAATAAACAAGTGAATGCAAAGTCTTGGTTGGTGCAGTTGGCTACAGGTACTAAGAAAAGAGTTCATCATTGGGTGAGATCTTGTTCATTTGAGCTGAATGGTATGTCTACGTCAGAACATCTAAATGTGCTTCCCCTAGGTTCATACAATATGTTGTTGGGTATGGATTGGTTGTACAGTCACAGGAATAATGTAGATTGATATGATAAGGCTATTGAGTGCTTGGACGATGATGGGGAAAGAAGAGTCTTGTAGGGTAAGAAGAAGCCTACTTCAGTGATAATTGTCACATCTATGCAAGCAAAGTGTAGTATCAGGAAAGGGTGTGTATTGTTTGTAGTTCATATTTCTAGTTACAAAGGGAAGAATTTTGAGGATGTTTAAGTCTTAAAGAGGTATATGATTTTGCAGCAATTTCAGGATATATTTCTAGTAAAGATTTTAGAGTTATCGCCTCACAAGGAAGTGGAATTTTCTATTGAGTTGATTCTGGAAGTAGCACCAACGTAAAAGGAACCTTACAAGACAAGCACTCCATAGTTGGTGGGATTGAAGTTGCATCTTAAGGAAATTCTTGATAAGGGATACATAAGGCCAATTGTGTCACCTTCGGGTGCACTAGGGTTGTTTGTGAAGAAGAAGGATGGTACTCTCAAGTTGTGTATTCATCACACGCACTTGAACAAGGTGACTACCAAGAAAGGTTACACATGACCATGCATTGTTGACTTGTTTGATTAGTTGAAAGGAGTAGCAATGTTCTCAAACATTGACTTGAGATCAGGATATCATCAGGTATGCATCAAAGAAGAGGATATCTACAAAATCACATTATATACTAGGTATGAGAATTATGAGTTTGTAGTAGTTCATTTTAGTCTTAATAGTGCTCCAACTACTTTCATGTTCTTGATTAATAATGTATTACATCCTTATCTGGATTAGTTTGTGATAATATTCATTGATGACATATTGATATATTCTAAGAATGAAAAAGAGCATGAAAAGCACCTAGAAACAATGTTAAAATTGTTGAGAGAGCATCAATATTATGACAAGCTTTGTAAGTGATATTTATTTTAGACATAATTTCATTACTTAGGACATGGTGTTTCCAAGGAAGGTATAGTAGTGGACCCAGAAAAGATGAGAGCTATCATGGAGTGGGAAACTCCTAGGAATGTGGAAGAGGTCAGATCATTCATGGGACTAGAAAGTTACTAAAAGATATTTATCAAGCTATTCTCATGGATTGAATATCTTATTACATCTTTGCAATGAAAAGGGAAGAATTTTGAATGGACTTAGGAATGTGTAGCTAGCTTTGAGAAGTTAAAGCATTTGCTTACAAATGCAATGTTCTTGAAGATTTCAGATCCAAATAAGGATTTCATGGTATGTACAGATGCTTACAAGAGAGGAATTGGTGGAGTTTTGATGCAGGAAGCACAAGTGGTATGCTATGAGTCAAGGAATTTGAATGAGCATGGGAATAACTATGTGACTCATGATCTTGATTAGGAAATTATCATTCATGCTTTGGAGATGTGGATAAAGCGTCTTATTGGAAGGAGGTTTGTCTTGATGAGTGATAATAGTGGGCTAAGGTACTCATTTTACCAACCCAATCTAAATGCCATGAAATCTAGATGGTTGGATACTCTTAGTGACTTTCATTTCGACATCAGTTACATCAAGGAAAGGGAGAATAGGGTTGTAGATGCTCTTAGTAGAAGAGTCTAGGTGATTCACATCACAACAATGAGTTCTTATGGGACAAACTTGCAGGAGTGGATCTTGCAAGAAGGACATCATGATGATAGGTATCACCAGTTGAGACACAAGTTATAGCATTAGGATGAATGTAATAGGGATGAGGAGTATCATCTCATGGAAGATGGCTTGTTCAGATTCAGGAACGAGATTTATGTCTTAGATTACAGTGATCTCAAGAATCTTATCTTAAGGGAGTTTCATGTCAAGTTGTATTCAGGTCAGCCGGGATATCAAAATACATTGAAAATAATCAAGAAAATATATCATTGGATGAATTTGAAGAAAGACGTGGTTGAGTTTGTTGTGAGATGTTTTGACTGTTAACAGGTAAAAGCATAGTGTAAGCATACAGGTGGTTTATTATAGTAGATTTCGATTCTAGAGTGGAATTGGAGGTCATTTCCATGGACTTCATTACACGTTTTCCATGGAAATTGAAGCAGCATGCTTCCATCATGGTTTTGGTTAAAAAGTTAAGAAAGGTAATGCACTTCATTGCAGTTAAGTCTATGAATTTAGCTAGTGAGATAGCTCATGTTTTCATTTGGGAGATATTGAGATTGCATGGTGTTTCCAAGAAGATCATATCATAAAGAGGTTCCTAGTTCACTTCCAGGTTCTGGAAGGAGTTTTTTTCATGTTGGACTATATATTTGTCTTTCATTACATCTTATCATCCACATACATATGGATAGATAGAGAGAGTCAAAAGGATTATTGAGGAAATGTTGAGGATGTATGCCATGCATCAACAACAAAAGTGGGAAGAGTATCTTCCACTAGTAGTGTTTTCATAAAATAACAGGTACCGGGAAGACTTGAAGATGGGTCCATTTTAGGACTTTTATGGGTGGAGTTGTAATTCTCCTATCAGCTAGAGTAATCCAATGAATAAGATTTTGATTGAACCAAAAATGTTGGCTGATATGGAACATGAAATGTAGGTTATTAAGAGGATTTTGAAGGAACCATAGGTCAGGAAGAATAGTTATGTAGATCAACACAAGGTATTTAAGAATTTTGTAGTTGGGGAGAATGCGTATTTGTGCATCAAGCACAAGAGGAGCTCCTTGAGGCTTGGATCATGTGCCAAGATGGAACCTAAATATTGTGGTCCTTTTGAGATCATTGAGAGGACTGTACCAGTGGCCTATTGACTTGTACTACCTCCAAAAGTGAAAGTGCATGATGTTTTCCATGTTCCATTGCTTAAAGTATGTCCAGGATGTTATTCATGTGATTGACTGGCCTATATTCTAGGTGGAACCAGAGGGAGAATTCCAAGAAGAACCACAATGCATATTGCAGTGGAAATCACTCATGCTCTGGAACAAAGTAATCAAGCAATTTAAAGTGCAGTGGAAGCAGTGTGTGTGTGTGTGTGTTATTGTCGATACTACAATGAGTTGTGTTATAAAGCTCCATGGGAAGTATGTTTTGTTTTTAGTGATTTTTTGGCCATAGGTATCATAAAACATCAAGGATGATGTTCCCCCAAGGGGGAGGGGTTTTTAATAGCCCTTGGTTAATTTTCCATGTTAATAAAATAAAACCAAGGCCATGGAACATGTATTCCAAGATGAATGTTGGGAAAAACATAGTGATGGGTATCACTTTTGATTAACTAATGGCTATGGAAATTGAAAAAGGCATTGGAAAAGGAAAAGAGGCATTAATTGGTATTTTATTTATGAAATCAAGGAACATATAATAAAAGGAAGGTGAAGAGACATAGATTTGAAAGCTAAGGAAATTAGATGGAAAATGAAGGAAAATGAAAAATATAGAGGCCTCAATGATAAAAAGGCTTCTGAGGATCAATTCACAAATTTTTCTAGTTCAGTTTTGGATCTCTCATTCATTCTCTTAGTCTATCATCCTCTTGCACACTTAGAGGATTCTTGCATCATCTTGGAGCACTCTAGTATTCACTTGGATTTGGAGAAAGGAGGCAAAGGAAATTAGGAAAGCATAAGGGAACAATTGGATCAACAACTACAACTGGATTTCTTTGAAGGTAATAGGTTACATCTGTCGTTTTCTTGTTGATTTTTGTATGCACAGTATATCCATGTGGTTTTCTAGTTATGTGTTGTCATTTGCATGGAGATTTTCCTAGATTGACAGTGGTTTTAGCCTTGCCTATCCATTTCCTAGATAGCCATGGTGTTGTGTTTTTCCACTTGATTATTGCTATGATCGGTGCTCATGTTCATTATGTTTGTGGGTTGCAACAAATGCTATGGAAGCTCTGTAAGATTTTGGGTTAAGTTACTAGTCCTGGAGCCTATGCTAGTACAAACATTCTGAAGCCCTTGGTGGCTCTAGATACTAGTCCTTAGAGCTAAGTTGGTCAAGCTCTTTGGAGCCTTGGAAAGATTTGGGTTGAGTTATTAGTTCTTGGAGCCCTGGGTATCTTGGGTAGAGACTGATCTGGTTAGTGTTAGTGATGTTTGACCATAGAGGAGGAATTAGTGTGGTTGAGGGTTGAGGTGGTTTGTCCTCTAGAAGCCCTAGTTTGGTTTTGTTTTAGTTATTTCATGAGATCCCACATTCAGGCTTGGAATATGGCACATGGATGATTGTGTTAGAGCCTATATTTTCCTCAGGTTGGAAAGGCAAGGGTCTAGGTCCACATCAAACCACACTCAACCTCGTAGCTAGCCCTACGAGGACAGGAGAGGGCTCTTTCCGGGTCAATATTGGCAAAAAAAAAAAAAAAAAAAACAATTGATAGGGGCTCGAGATGACTGAAATATAAGCTAATTTTAGGATAGGTATGAAGTACAAGGGTTTGATTTAAGTTTTTGAGGGTTTTGTGTTGGAAACGGGGAAAGGCAAATTGGGCTCAAGGATGAGGCACAATTTTTGCAGAGGTCTGATTGGGGCAAGGAAGGCGATCGTCTTGATGATTTTAAAAGGAATGAATGGATAGATCAAACTGGTGAGGAGCTAAGGAGAGCAAGAAGGTTTCAAGGATTCTCTTTAAATAGATGAAAACATGGAAAATTAAACAAATTTATAGGCAGAGCATAGCAATCAATGGATTCTACCTTAATCACTTCATTTATTCAATTGCAGAAGATGAGAGTAAGGAAGATGATACACATAAAAACTTACAATTACTGAGAGAAGCACACCATCAAAACATAAAGCCACATGGATCCCAAACAATGCTGCAAAACTGTGGTCTTTCCTTAGCCAAAAATGTAGAGATAGAATGTACAAGCCAAAGCAATCTCAAGTGTCCAACCCTGAAAATGACTTAGGAACTACATGATATAGACTAGCACAACTCATTCCCATGCCTCTAGGGGTCGAGATCATCATTCTAGGAGATGTTTCAACCAATTCTAAACAAAGCACTAAAATCTAGGTGTCACACGGAATGAGCTCCAAATGAGCTTCCTTGAAGTGTAAGTCTGCAAACACAAACAAGCAAACAAATTAAATAGCACCTGAAAAGCCAATATCATAAAGCATATTCATCATAATGATCAAGGAGATTATGAAACAAACCAGATAAGACAATTTGTTGAGAAAAATGAATCTGATTGTATTAATTCAAATGAAATAAGAACTTTACAACCTGTGCCTTGATGCTGTAGAAGCTCCTCCCAGGGTCCGACAAGAAGTCTCCTCTACTTTGACAAGTTTCACTCACTTCCCAATGAAACCAAAAGGTATGTGATCTCTCCTCTCAAGTTTAACTAGGAAGTTCCAATTCCATCAGCATTTACCCTCAAAAATGTTCAGCTTCTAACCTCTCCAGCAACTGACCCAATGCCTTAATTTATAGTGCAATGGAGGGAAGTTACTAGGTCCTCCTTCAAAGGGATAAAGCCCTCCTTCAAAGGGATAGCTCCTCCTATCAAGGGATTAGCTCCTTCTCTTTGGGATGCATGAACCACCTTGGAGCGAACAATCCACGTCAAAATTCCTTCTAGAATCATCTAGAATTAACCCATAGTGAGTTTTTTAAAGTAAAGTTGCGCCTTTTTGACTTTCAGGGGTACGCACCCTCCCCTTTACAGACAGACGTGTAGGTACGCAGGTAATATGAACAAAGTGTGCGGGCCTGCAGGCAAAAGTGAGAGAAAGTGCGGAACCAGAGTTTTATTGATTTTCAATGTCTTTCTCTCATTTGCAAAGCTTAACATGAAGAGCTAAGGTTTGAGACTTGCTTAGGAGGCCAGTATAAGTGATGATAGACCCATACTGACTGCAAATAGTCATGGTGATGATATTTTTGTGTAACAGATTGCCCCCTAAAGTGCGAAGTCTGTAGTAGATGAGGATTTCATTTATCATTTAGGAAGAGTGAAGTACTTTATCATTTCGAGGATCAGCTCGCGGAGAGCTCGGTTGGAACCTGTAAAAACATTCAATGCAAAATATATATATATATGAGATCATATCATCGCTGAGGTAGGCATTCCCATACTCAGATAAAAACTGACTAAAAAACACTAACTACTGCTTTGATATAGGAATGATCTTGTAATACATCACAAGTATAGACATATGTAGACACAGTATGGACGCAGTCCCATCTGTTTATGAATAGTATACAATATAATGAATACAAATTTCCTCGCAGCCTGGATGGTGGAAACTAGATCCAGGGTCTTCATTTCTACTTCCTGAAATAATATGATTCTATCCATGCGAATGAATGTGTCGGAGTCGAACATAGTAGAAACCACCTGATTACCAGTCGATGATGTGAACTGTTAACAAGTGTGAGAGAAACCACCAATAATGGAAATGGCTCTCAAAGTACTCAGTACAATCCATGAGATGTGATTAGATGTGTTGATGTCGAACATGTCACAGAATCCTTTGATCGAAGGTCAATGATACGACATATCGTTGAAGGCGACAAACCTGCCATTGAGGCATGTAGATCCCAAGGTACTGGTGATTTCTAGATCATCTTTATAGATAAAGAGCTGAAGTTGATAGAAAGCGAACCATCATAGGCAAGCCTATAACACGAAATCATAGATCAAGTTTGAAGAAATTTAGTTGCAAGGACTGACTCAGGGATGGTCAAGATGGATGACAAATATTTTGTAGATGAATGGCTTATTTGCACTGACCTCTTGAACACATAACAACACAACAGATGGTTTGGTGACGATTGACCCAAAGTTAATACCCAGAAACGAGCTGAAGACTTTCAATGTGGTTTGATCAACTGTTAGGCAAAGAATTTCCCAACCTAGGTGAATGAAAGTGTCGTGTTCAAGAGTGGGTACAAAGTATGACAAACATGCTCATTTTTCTCTCTTTTCCCCCACCATTTCTGGCAAGTACCTCTTTATTTTTGGCAAGCTTGAGGAGGATAACACATGCTTGACTATAAGCTCATCCTTCGGATGAGTCCAACTTAGTTTAAATTTGAACCCTAAGAAGGAGTGGTCTGTTCCTGTTTGTAATTGAACAGGTCCTTTACTGTCGAAATTTAACGAGTCCAGTATAGGAGAAACTCGGAGTTTTTCAATTTTAGAGAGTCTGAAAAAAAAACTTAAGAAGACTCCAGGGTTGACCTTTTTCATAAATTTGTGTCTCCCAAGCCTGAAAAAGTATAAAATAATACTTGAGAGAACCGCTTGATGTTTTACGACCAAGGAGTACTTTTCGTAATTAGTGCCTCTGATCCGAAAAAGTAAAAAAGCGATCAACGACACGTCGTTTTATGATGAATATCGAATTTGAAATGACAAAAACCCGGCAATATTTTCGTGTTTTTACGGTCAGAAAAGGGTTGTAAGAGGACCGTCTTTTTAGTTCCATTTTAACGAGCTTAAAAAGAAAAACTCGGCAATCTTTTCATGTTTTAGGCATCAGAAAAGAGCTTAAAGGTGACTCTAAGGTTTCACTTTTTCGTAAGTTTTAATGAGTTCGATAAAATGATAAAAATGTACTCATGGTTTTCACTTTTTCGTAAGTTTTAATGAGTTCGAAAAAATGATAAAAATGTAATCATATGGCCGACTTTCAATTTAATTTACGAGCAGGAAAATACGGAAAGAACTCGACATTTTCATTTGTTTATGAGAATGAAAGATAGCAAAATAATCTCGGGATTTTCATGAGTTTAACGAGTCTTGAAAATAACTGAAATTGACTCGAGATAGGTTTCATTTTTTACAAAAGCTTGAAACAGAGAAAAACTATGCTTCAAAGTAGTTTCATTTTTACACAACCTTGAAAAAGAGAGAAAAATGTGCT
>APFE030694179.1:181316-227824 GCA_000404065.3 Pinus taeda
ACCTCCCTAGTATCTAAAGATATCTAGTGACGAGAAAGCCAATAAAAAACTATCTTTCTCTAAATATGCAATTAAAAACAAAGGCAAACAAGTGTTTTAGGCCTACCTTGAGTCCAATGCAATTTTGTGGAAGCCTCGCTCCCTCGCTCCAAATTAGCTTCCTTGAAGTGTAATTCTGCAAACACAAACAAGCAAACAAATTAAATAACACCTGAAAAGCCAATATCATAAAACATATTCATCATAATGATCAAGGAGATTATGAAACAAACCACATAAGACAATTTGTTGAGAAAAATGAATCTGATTGTATTAATTCAAATGAAGAAGAACTTTACAACCTGTGCCTTGATTCTGTACAAGCTCCTCCCAGGGTCCGACAAGAAGTCTCCTCTACTTTGACAAGTTTCACTCACTTCCCAATGAAACCAAAAGGTATGTGATCTCTCCTCTCAAGTTTAACTAGGAAGTCCCAATTCCATCAGCATTTACCCTCAAAATGTTCAGCTTCTAACCTCTCCAGCAACTGACCTGATGCCTTAATTTATAGTGCAATGGAGGGAAGTTACTAGGTCCTCGTTCAAAGGGATAAATCCCTCCTTCAAAGGGATAGCTCCTCTTATCAACAGATTAGCTCCTTCTCTTTTGGGATGCATGAACCACCTTGGAGTGAACAATCCACGTCAAAATCCTTCTAGAAACATCTAGAATTAACCCAAAAGTGAGTTTTTTAGGATAAAGTTGCACCTTTTTGACTTTTACAGGGGTACGCACCCACCCCTTTACAGACAGAGCGTGCAGATATGCAGGTAATATGAACAAAGGGTGCGGGCCCGCAGGCAAAAGTGAGAGAAAGTGCGGAATCAGAGTTTTATTGATTTTTAATGTCTTTCTCTCATTTGCAAAGCTTAACATGAAGAGCTAAGGTCCGAGACTTGCTTAGGAGGCCAGTATAAGTGATGATAGACCCATACTGACTGCAAATAGTCATGGTGACGATATTTTTGTGTAACACTAGGAAATCAAAACAAATTGCCTCTATATGTTAGGAAACTGATTCATTCATTAAATTTTCACTTGTTAGTGAATGAACCATCTAGAAAAAGTAAATAAGTGCCAAAATTACAACATGTTTATCCAATTACATCAAGATAGATCAAAAATTACATCAAGAAGCAAAACTAGTCAAGTTGGCTGAATTTCTGAGCTAGAAGATGAAAAATTGGGCAAAAATCCTCTGTGCGCCGCGCCAAAATCTGTGTGCGTTGCGCCAATTTGAGGCTGATGTTGAGGCACTTCCTGAAGTCAAAATTGAGCCCAAGATACCTTTTTAGAATGCCCTACCTATCTACATTTCAACCCAAGTGGAATTTTTCAATTTGGTGTCCATTTCCCCTCCAAAACTGTAATCTCCCAAGACTGCTTCCTGTGCGTCAAAATAGGGGCAGTGAGGTCATTTTTTGAGTGTTTTTGACCTCATGAGGACTCAAAACTTGCCAAAACTTCTTGGCCATGCACCAGAAGTCATGAATTTTCATGCAAAATCCAGAAATGTAAACCTTTTGTGATTTGGAGCTCCCTAGGAAAAGCGCGTTCCACGTGGTGCGACGCACAGGGAGAAAAACTCTGTTTTTAGTGCCAAAATTTGTCAAAATACCAAAAATGCCCCAAATTTCTTGAAATTTGGGTTGGAGCTTCTTCATCAAGTGTCATGCTGGGCTAAAGAGGCTTCAGCCAATATCTAAAGGCGATCATGCTCCTTTTGCCTCTTTTGCTTCTTTATTGCCTTCTTCAATTTTGCCTTCAAATTCCTTATCCGAGCCTTGGAACTCATATTGCATACCTGTAATGGTAAATCATATGCCTCAATAGTGCTTTGTCCTTGTCGGCCTTTTACAGCAGTCTCTCCAGGTGGATGTTGATCTGCTCGAGCCAAGACTCTCGGTCATCATTAATATCTTGCTCCAATGGAGTGAGCTCAATCCTCCTCTGTTGGGCAGCTCAGCGATTCTCGCGGATGTTTCGCAACTCCATGATCTCCTACTGGTCTTCGAGCTATTTATACCTCTGCTCCAAGTATCTGATAATCCACTTATCTCTCTCCAAATTGAGAGACAAGGCTTTGATATCTGTTTGCTGCTCCTGGATGATCCCTCTAAGTTTGGCACTTTCCATATCTGTATCATCATCATGAATGAGAATGAATTTGGTCTCTCGTTCACCTGATGGCCCCTCATCATGCATTGGCCCTTTACCTCTGTCTTGTACCTATGGTGCTGATGTTGGGAACAAGGCCCCTTCCACACTGGGTGGAGATAACACTCGTTTCGTTGCTGCAAACAAATGTCTAGTGCCCCTCTGATATGTGATGAACACAGACACACTAACGGTCTCATGGCACTCATACTGATGAGAAGGTCCACCTGTCTCATGCCCAACCTATGAAAGTCTCTGTGAAGCACTAAAAAATTCACAAGAGATGAAATCATCCCAAGTGATATCCTGTAATCCAAGCTGATGAACCACCAAAATCTTGATGAGAGCAAAATGGCAAATGTTGTTGAACTGCTGCTTAGCGGTGTTACATAGTATTTTGTCACTGTCCCTATTACCCTTTCTCCCGTACATTGGAGGACCTATTCCGGGACCTGTGAGAAGTGACATAACCTGAAAACACCTGCATTGTATCCCCTTGAGTATGTACTTCATATGCCCTGAAGACACCTTCTGCAAAATACCCATAAATATAGCCCTTTTTCCATTGGCGCTGTTCCACAGTGTATCAATCGCGCCAATGGGGGAAATCCTCCAAAGAGGGCGTGTTAGCTGGCCCTCTATGTCAGAGTCGCACTAGCGCCAACCCAGTTGGGTAAAGTTTTTAACAAACAAACTTCCGAAGGTTCCTTCTAACCTATCCATGAACTGATTCCATTTTGAGTTAGTTCAGTTGGGCTTCGAATCTCCCAAGGAGGGAAGTATTTCTCCACCTCTCATGGAAGCTTCCTAATGATAAGGACAATCCCATGAATCTGGTGGATGGTCTTATCTACTCCTCCTACCTCTATATAAGCTTGTTCTTTTCCCTTTGACAAGCTAATTAGTAATTCTACTTTTCAAGCTCCCAAATCTAAGTCCCAAAGTCTGAGAATTACTAAGCTCATGCTACAAGAGGCCTTGTTCATACCTATGAAGCTATATCTTTAAGGAGGAGATCCATGTCCAAGTAATCAAGGAGAGAGAGGCTTGTTCCCCATCCCCTACAAGCTTTGCAAGGCATGTGTTGCTGATCACCCAGCCAAAGGAGGATTTGACATCAGAACTTGGTTGTATTCTCTTTTATTTATCAATAATAATAGACGACTATCATTATGGTTCCACTAATGTGTCTTTATAATGATGTTTGAGTTGTATCCTTTTTGACTGATACATAGTTGCATTTCTTGGATTTTATGCTTGTATTTGTCTTGTTCTTTTCATGTGCAGGTGTCTGTTCACGAGGATCATGAGGATTGTGACCAGCTGAAGCGAAAGAACGGAAGCGATGACTCTTCTACAAATACTAGCGTTGGGTTCGAGGTAGGCTCTCATCATTGGCCTTTACTTTGCAATTACGAACCTGCGTGTTAGCGTTGTTTGATTGTTGCTAGACCCCATTTAGGCTAGTGGGATCACCTCTGTCCACAGAGGGGATTTACCTATACAACAATTTGGCGACTCCACTGGGGAGTTGGCTTTTGCCTTGTTTGTTTATCTTATCTTGTTGTTTGATTCGTAAACTTTAGACAGAGCCTGAAGTCTGGCCAAATAGCATTTGAAACGCTATTGCTTTGCGTTAGCGAAGTAGATCAACGATACTTCAGTCCATCTCCGGTTTGGTTTGCAAACTGAACGACTTGTAACTTGCCTTGTTCCTTGATTGTGTCCTTGGTTTCTCCCGCTTGTTTAGCCTTTTGGGTTGAATGCCTGTGTTGTTTTTGCCTCTTGAGAGTACTTAGGTATTGCTGGTTTGGCCTTGGCTATTTTGTTTTTATTTTTCCAAAGAAAACTCGACTGGCGCTAGTTTATAGCGTGACAGTCGCACCAGTTGGCACAAGTTGCACATTAACAACCCGCGACAATTCCTGAAAGGCGCTTGTGGTAGCCTGATAGTCGCGCCAGGCCTATAAACTTTTAAAGTTTGCTTGGTTTTGAACTTTTTGAGCTTTGTTTTTATCATAAGTACCTTTATTAGACTACTTGAGTGTCTTGGAGTGTGATTTGACTGGTTTTGATCGCTACCCTTTGGGTGTTTGCTTTATCTACCGATTTCACATTTCTAGCCCTAGGGCATCTAGTGGCCTTGTGAAACGAGCCTTCCTAAGGTGTTTTGATCTTTTTGTGGTCCAGTCGACTCTTTTGTTCGCTCCCTTACACTTTTTTGGTAGTTGTGAATCATTTTGTTGTGTTATTTGAGTGATTTCCTTCGTCTTCACTTGAATTCCGCTTCGTCTCACTTTGAGCCCAGATCACATGGCTCATTGTTCTCTTTGGGATCTTTTTGGTTATTTAGATGTTTGATTTGCTGATTTGAGGAACTGAATGTGTGTGTATTGGATAGAATTTTTTGGTGTTATTTCTCAAAAGTTCTTTAGTGCATTTTTCCATTATTGGAAAGAAAATCTCTTTTGCTTTGAATCAGTTAATGAAAATTAGGACTTTTCATTTCGATTAGTGATTTAGTGATCTTAAAGAAAAGTGTATTGATTTGCATTAGCTGCATTAGGGAAACTCTTTTGCTGTCTGTGATCGTTTCGTTTGCATGAAAGCTCTTTAACTCTCTTGTAATTAGCATTCATCGATGGAATGACGTGTTTTGGCATATAGATTGCATTTATGGATTTTGAGAGATTACATACGATAGGACCTGAAAACCGAAACTTAACTCAAGATCAACTTTAAAATAAATCGAATAAACCTAAAAATGCATTGGAACATGACGCTCACATTCTAGAGGTCTAGGCTAGAGACGTGCTCCGGTGTCGTTAAACCTAGTCACTTTTGTTTTCTCTTGAGGTTGGGTGATTCCTCCTTGTGTGACTCAACTGTGGTCTAGTACGGACTTGTGCTCCCACATACCATCGTGTATATATGAGGAGACTCCACTAGGTTATCATCCTTGATCCACAGGAAGTCGTGTCTACCACCTTACAGCACGTAACGCACCGGACACAGCATTCAGGAAGATTGACTGTCGTACGGAAAGTCCTTGGCTTTCATATGATTTCTAAGGTGTATATGCAGTTTTACGGATTGTCTGGTAAACCCCTTGCCTAGAGTCTCCAGAGTAGTCACTTTTTGATCCTTTTCGAACTCCTTAAAAGAAAAGGCTCACTTGAGAATTTGTCACTTCAGGCTCACTAAATATTCGAAGGCGACTAGAGTCATCTTTTGTCCTTTTCTCGACTCTTAAAACATGAAAAGGTCAAGTTGTGTCCTAATGTATTAAAATTTATTCAACCATGATTACATTTAACTTGTTAGATCTTGTTTGCGTTAATTTTGAGTAGGGTCTTTCTCCATTAGCTTGTCTAGGATTTTTTGAATTTGATCATCCTGGCGGATCCATCAACCCCGTCTTTCGTCCCTAGTGACCAAGGGTATCCTTCTTCTGTTGCCCCTGAGACATTGGTTTGTGGTGACACTTTTCCTGTTATTCCAAGTGTCCAACCGTTGAGCTCTCGTGCTCCAGAGGACGAGCTTCACGATTTGTTTTTAACCCTGTTTGGGAATCGTACGAAGAGGATTATTCCTCTACCCCTACTGGTGTTTCAACCCCGATGGCTTCCTCTAATATGGAGGATACATCTCCTGTATCGAGTGGAACACCTGTTGTGTCAAGTATTGAGACTCCTATCCCAGCCACATCCCCGGTCATATCTACGCCCTACACTGTTACCCCTCTCGGTATTACAATGCCTGCGCACTATAGATCTCTGAGGGATGCCATGGGCTTTGGGAACTCCATAGCTTTGCAAGGCATGTGTTGCTGATCACCCAGCCAAAGGAGGATTTGACGTCAGAACTTGGTTGTATACTCTTTTGTTTATCAATAATAATAGACGACTATCATTATGGTTCCACTCATGTGTCTTTATAATGATGTTTGAGTTGTATCCTTTCTGACTGATACATAGTTGCATTTCTTGGATTTTATGCTTGCATTTGTCCTGTTCTTTGCATGTGCAGGTGTCTGTTCATGAGGATCGTGAGGATTGTGACTAGCTGAAGTGAAAGAATGGAAGTGACGACTCTTCTATGAATACTAGCGTTGGATTCGAGGTAGGCTCTCATCATTGGCCTTTACTTTGCAATTAGGAACCTGCGTGTTAGCGTTGTTTGATTGTTGCTAGACCCCATTTAGGCTAGTGGGATCTCCTCTATTCGCAGAGGGGATTTACCTGTACAACACTACTTAAAAAATAAAAACAATATGGTGATGTAAAAATGATGAATGAATGAATGAATCTCAATATTGGATATAATGCTTCAAATATTTCCCATTGACAGGAAATGAGGAATATTTCCTTCCAAGTTCTGCAAGATAAAATTATTGTTTCCTTTAACCTCTGCAATGCTAAAAGGTCCAAACCAGATATTATCAAACTTTCCATGTTTTCCTTTATCTTCCCTTCTTGCATCCCATCTTAATAATAAATCTCCTTTAAAATATCTTTCTCTAGCCTTTCTTTCAAACATAATTTTCATTTTGTTATGATATTTTTGAATCTTATAACGAACTTCATCTATGTTTTCATTAAGTTCTATAATCTGATTGATTCTCCTAGAAAATCATTAGGTTCTTCATTTGCTTCTTGTAAAAATATCATGACAGGAAAAGCTATATGTGTAGGAAATATGGCTTCCTTAGCATAAACAAGATGAAATGGAGATCTACTTTTGGAGATATTTTGTTTTCCCAAAATGCATATATGAGATGGACGTACCAACTCATTTTGTGGTCTTCCAGTGTTTTCTTAATGACTTTAACTAGGATCTTGTTTGAAGACTCTGCCAGTCCATTTCCCTGTGGATAGTAGGGGGTAGAATGATGCAACAAAATTTGGTATTTCTGACAAAATTCAATCATTTTGACATTGTTGAATGTTGTTGCATTGTATATAACCATCTGTTGGGGGCATCAAAACCTAGATAGTATATTCTCTTCAATAAATTTAATTACTACAGTGTTAGTTGCATTTCTAACTGGAATTTCCTCTACCCATTTACTAAAGTAATATGTGGCAGTTAATATCCATCTATATTAGTTTCTTGATGTTGGATGAATTTCCCCAATGAAATCCAATCCCCATTTTAGGAAAGGTGCTTGAACTAGTACTGGAACTAGAGAAAGTGTTGCTAATATTTTCTTTCCAACAAACATTTGACATTGGGTACAACTTCTAACCTTTTCTCCTACTTGTGAAAACAATGTGGGCTAATGAAATCCTCCTCTCAAACTCTTATTTGTTGTATCTCCCCAAGCATAGTGTCCTCCACAAATACCTGCATGAAATTAATCAATAATTCCTTCTGTCTCACGTTTTGTGAAGAAAAGCAAAAGGATGTTGAGTGGGCCTTTCCAATATAGATTTGCATTGATGATACAGTATTTTATGGCCTTCAACTTTAGTGTATTGCATTGATTCTTTGTAAATTCAAATGGACACTCAAAATATCTAAGTAAATGTATAACATTAGTGTACCATTTAGATAAAAAAATATCTCATCAATATGGATAAGAGTTGATTGAATTGATAATGAACGTTCTTGTTGATTCTTTTGTGCTGAAGTTTGAAACGTTTCTTGTGGATTCCTCTCTGCTGAAGTTTGAAAAAGTTCTTGTGGATTCTTCCCTACTGAAATTTCAAAAACATGATTTATTCTCAAAACTTTACAATTGACTCAGCTAAGAATTTAGCCAAGCCTTGACCTTTCACCGACTTTTTAGTTTTGATAATGAGATCAAATTATAATATCTTAGTGAGCCATCTTCTTCTTCTTCCATCGGTATCATCTCAAGTTAATACAATTTTAACAACACTATTGGGAACATAGGCAATAATGGAAGAATGAAGGACATAGACTCTAAAATATTTTAGGCCCTGAACTAAGGAATAGGCATGTTTTTCAATAATATCATATTTGAGTTTAGCATCTCTCATAACTTTACTAAAAAAGGAAATAGGTTGGTCATCTCCATTCTCATTTTTTTTCAAAAGAAATGTTGGGAGTGGAGCCTGATTATCTTCTTTATTCAGAGGTATCACTACATTGGACCCTGTTTCGTAATGTGGCGGCAACGCCGCCCATTTATGGGTGCTACCAAGGGGGTCCAAAGGGGGGGGGTGGTGGGGTGGGGATGACGACAATTATTTATAGCAACACCCCCGAATCTAAAAATAGATGTAAAATTGCCTTGTAAAATTTTATAATTTTGTCATCAATTTGGGTCATTCATTAGGTAGAAATTTGACGGTTAAATTATATTTAGGATTTTTTTCCCTAGAAGGCAACCCCTCACTATATATGAGGAATTGTATTGCGGCTATGTAGATCTATATTCTGAGTGAGAAAGAGAGAGGAGATTGTATGAGAGCAAAGAGGGAATTACATTGGACCTGTTGTAGGTTGTATCTCTTCATTTTGTTGGATAATATAAAAGGAAGGATTGGTTATTTCTCTGTGGATGTAGCATAAATTCGGAGAACCACATATATTTGTTTCTCTCTTGTTTTATGTGTTTTTTGTGTTTATATTTCTTCAATAGTTTATTTGTTCCATTTCTCTATAATATATAATTTTCTAACCAGAACAACAATTAAGGGGGTTTCAGAGGCAAAGGAAAAAAATGCTAAATGGTTCAAAATAGTTTGGACTGGCTAGTATTGGCGCTTCAGAAATAGCTTTTTTAATCTAGTCAAAAGCAGATCTTGCTGGAATTTTCCATTTAACTTCATGGTATTTCCTCAACATATTAGTGATATCTTTAACTATTTCAGCATAATTAGGTATAAACCTCCTTTAAAAGTTGATTTTTTCAAGAAAAGCCTGAATTTCCTTCTTATTCCTTGGTAAGGAAAGAGCTTCGATAGTTGAAACTCTTTTGGGATCAATGACCACTCCTTCCTTAGAAATAATATGGCCAAGCAATTTTCCTTCTTTAATTGTAAACAAAGTATTTTTTGGATTGAGTGATATCCCAAACTTCTTATACCTATCAAAAAAAATCTTCAATTGCTTTAATTTTTTTTTTATCAGAATTAGAAAATATAGTCAAATCATTAAGATAAATGACAAAAAAATTATTTGTCTTAGCCACAAATGTTAAATCCATAGCTCTTTGAAAGGTAACCCTGGCATTGGTTAATCCCAAAGGCATATTGCATACATAAATGTACCCCAAGGAGTTGTGAATGTTATATTTTCTCTATTTTTTGGGCTCACCATGATCTCATTGTATCCAGAAAAACCATCTAACATATAAATTATATTAGCACATGAAATTTTTTGAAGCAATTGGTCCATCTTGGGTAATGGATAATTATCTTTCAAAGATGATTTATTCAAGTTCCTAAAAATCTACACACAGTCTAATTTCACCATTTTTCTTTCTTACTGGAACTAAATTCGCTACCCAATTAGAATACTTCAATGGAACTATGATCTTGGCATCAAGTATCTTTTTAAGTTCTTTCTCAATGGTAGGAAAAAGGATTGGATTAATTCTCTTTAGCTTTTTCTTAAAAGGTTTGGATTCTGGTTTTAAAGGAATTTTATGTTCAATGAGCATTGTATCATATGTCTGCAACTCACTATAGGACCAAGCAAAAACATCTTTATAAGCTTTAAGGAGATCTAAATATTAATCTTTCACTTCCATTGGTAAAGATGTAGAGATGTTAATATTTTTTATTTCTTCTGAAGTTCCAATATTACATTTTTCTATATCTTCTTCAGGTGAATTTGATAATGGATTTTTAGGAAAATCATTGTGGTAAAAAAAAAATCAAGGGGGACCAAGCCCTTAGGAATGAAATTGTTATATAACTAAATGATGCTATGATCCCCAATTCTTGAGTCTAATTGTGAAGTTTGATTTTTCTTATTCAGCTCATTATTATCCAGTTGTTCTTCTTCAATTTGTAAGGCTAAAAATTCATCAATTACTTGCAAAGAGGATTTCAATTGTTCATCATCATCAAATATTTTCCTATGTTTAAGACTATCAAGAATTGAAGGCCTATATTTAACTTGAATTTGAATATTTCACAAGCATTTGATTAGGTATTTTAAAAGGACTAGTTGAAACAACTAAAGAGTCTGCATGAATATTTTCATCCCTTGGAATAGGAGTGATGTTAAATTCTTGGAAGAAATTATCCAGTGAGTCTCATACATCATTTCTATAAGATCTAATTCTAGGAGGTTTTGTTTGAAAAAGATTCCTTACTTGTTTAACAATGAGTTCTGAATCACTGAATACACTAAGATTTTGCACTTTAAGACTTTTGGCTAATTCCAATCCTAAAAGGAAGGCTTCATATTCTGCTACATTATTTGTAACATCAAATTCAAGCTTATAGGATTGAGTTATATTTTCTTTGTCTGGTGAAACTGTTACAACACCAACTCCAACTCCTTCATTTGAACAAGAACCATCAAAGTATAAACTCGAAATAGATGTCTTAATGTTCTTTGGTTTTTCTACAATGTTTTCAATGCTAAGCTGAGTTTTTTGTAAGTTATTTGGTGATAATTCAAAACATCCAAAATCTTGATCTATTGCATAAATGGGATGATTTCTTGTTTGATCTGATTTTCAAACAATGTTCATGAATATTTCCTCTCTATATAACCTAAGATGTTCACCCCCATATACATGAATAGTAGCATAAGACATTTCCATTTGAAGACTTCCTCCTAATTTGGCACAACATGATATTAATAATAACATGTCAAATTTAGGAGGACTATTAGTAACTACAATGTCTAATACCACACTCTTAACAAGGACTTGAGCTAAAGTTTCCACTAGATCCTTTATAAGTCTGAGACATGGTAATTCCTTGGAATCAAAAGTATATAGATCATGATAAGGTAGAGTGACCTATAATTGAAGTTGATCCATGATTACCATTGGCATCAAATTATGGGAGTCTAGAGAATATAACATGTAGTTGTATAATAAGAAATCATGAACTTTTAAAGTAACATAAAATCATGGTACATTTTCATCAATCATATATGAGCTGGGACCAAAGACGACTGAAGGTTTTTCATCTTGTAGACTTATTACATCTCCTTCAGCATCAACACTTGATGACTGGATCCATTTGGAAACTTCATTTTTATAACCTGGATGCTTTGAAAGTTTAGACAAAGGAATGGGTATTTTGACTCTTTATGATTCCTTTTCAATATTGAAATTGTTAGAACATTTTTATCAATTGAAGATGTTTCATTTGTTTGATTCAATGGTTGGATTGTTTTTGTTTGAGATTCAGTAGATTTAATTTGTGGTTCATTTATAATGGGATTTTTTTCGAGCTCTACCAGGCCTTGACCTTGGTATTAAATAATTAAAATGATGTATAGAGGCATCCATTAAGTAATTAAAATAATGTCCAAACACAAATCTCATAGTTCATCACACATTAAAATTGAAACCGATCTTCAGAAAAAGTTGTTACTTGAAAATTGATTCAAAAATACAAGTTTGTAGTCTCCACAAATTCTCGACCCCTTACACCAATGGAAAAGTTTCTATAAATACTTGAAAATTAGGATATGTTTCAAAAAATAAGATAAGTCCTAAAACAAGAAAATCAGAAGATTTTCTAAAAATTAAATGTCTAATTCTAAAAATGTAAATGATATCTTTGTTCAACTAATATCTCCCTGAGAACTACCGTGACTTCTCCTCGTCTTCGAAATCTTCATAGTTAATATTGAGCAATAGATGAGATACATGAACCTCGATATACTTCACCCATAGTCAATACACCTGGGAAACATCTGAGAAGTGAATAAAAGGAAATAGATTTATGTTGATTTAGCAGTTGGAAATAAAACCTTTGACATTCTTCTTTCCTTTTTGATATTTGATTTCAAATATAGCAATAAGCTTGATTTTCTCAAAAGGAAGTTGTAGAAATTTCTGGAAAGTTTTTCTTCCAGAGCTTAATCCTTTTGATTTCCACTTGATCTTTGGTGACAAGGTCTTCTGTTGGTTGTTTTAATTCCCTTGGAACAATTTCTTTTAGTGGCTTGGAACCTGGCAACTTGAATTATTCTATAAAATCAATCCCTTTCTCCCAAATTGTCAAGCATTACCCTTGTGTAATTTTGATCCATTTTCTAATTTTTCTAGCTTCATATTCCCTACGAATCAAAGATGCAAGCATCAATCTTTTATCTATTTTGGAAACTTTCAGAATTTCATCAAACTGAAATTCCTTTTCCCAATCAAGAATAGACAAAAATTTGTTTTTAATGTTTTTTCTTCTTCTATTAAAGAATCAATCATTTCATTTAAATCTGTAATCTCTTGATAAAATCATGAGATTTTATCCATCCTTTTATAAAACTTTTATTGATATTTTCATAAAATCAAACAAATTTGTAGAGATTGCTCTCTAAAAATTTCCAAGCTCTATACGGCTTATTTATTTTGATTAAGTTGGCTTTGAAGAGAATCAATTTTCTATTTTAAAGTCGTAGTCGTGATCTCAAAAAAAAAATCAACTTCTTCCTTCAAAATGTTAGTTTGATGCTAATGCATTTTCCTCAAATCTTGAATATCCTGCTCATGTTTTGAATTTAACTCTTTCAATTCTTCCTAAAAATGTTTCTATACATTTTCCCTTTCTATAGTGAAACCTTGAATCAGAGTTGCAGAGTATTTATGACAATTTTATTTATTAAACAATTCATTTTTCTCCAATTGTTTCTCTAACACTTTAATTTTTTGTAGACTATTTTGATATGAGGTTCCAAGATAATTTATATTATATTGGTCATAATTAACAAAAGCTCCTAAGGCCTGGGAGGCTTCTTGGGGTTTTTCTTTCACAACCCTTTGAGATTGTCAGTTGAATTCGGACACAGACTCTAAAGAATCATGCTTCCTTTTATTTGTTCTTCTCACTACTAATTTTGTTTGAGAATTGAAATAGTAATATGTTAAAGAAGCAATTGTATCTGGAACTGCCTCTAACTCATAAATTGGTTTGAACAAAAAAGATTCCCAAGGGAGCTTGGTAGAAATGGGTGTCATGGAGGTACTAGGAGATGTAATGGAAATAGTATCCATCTTTCTTTGTGATTCTATTGCCTCTTCATTTTTCTTATTGACAATTTCATTGGATGTTTGCTTCTCCTTCTCCTTGTCAACTTCCATTTCTTGACCTGTTATATTTTTTGGTTGCTTTAGTTCTATCTCCTCACGAGAATTGATTAAAATAATTATTGTTCAGTTACTATTTTCTTTTCTGTTGCTTTGGTTGTCACTAGACTTTCTTGCTTTTACTTAGGAAATTTCATAACTGCAAATCTTATTGTAACATCTTGATATTTTTTCACTCCTTCATGGTTTCCTACCTCTTTACCTATAACAACAACATCTTCCATTTTTTCAATTTTAACTTCTTGTTCCTTTCGAAAGAAAATATAAGTATCTGAAGTGATTTGTTTGAAATTAAATTGAAATAATTCAAAAACATTTAATTCCTCAAAATAAATATTGAGATGGAGACATTTTTCTCTTAAAAATAATCAAACTTATTTTCTATAAACTTTTATAACCGTCTCTTGTTTCAATATCTAAGAGATTTCCTCTTTCAATTTCCTGTTGAAAGTCATCAATATCTATGAAAATATCATCAAAGGGAGGTTCCTGAAGAATAAATATTTTCATAAATCTAAATTTTATATAATGACTATTAATAATCCCATGAGGATCATAGTCATACTAAGGTAGTGAATGTAACAAAACTTCTTGAAGCTCTTCGGCTTCCTTGAATCCATGTCCCTTTTTCCTGGCATTTATGTCACCAAACTTAATTGGAAACCCAGGCCAAATTTTCTTTTGTAATTTACTTAACTTCCTAGTTTGAATTTTCAAAAAGACTTTATTTGCAACTTCTCTCAAGGTGAGCCTTTTAGGCATATAATGAGGTAAAAGGTGAGGTAAAACCTCACTGCCATAAACTCTTATATTAAAAAACAACTCCTCTATAAACCAATGACCAATGGACTCTAGGCCTTCTTTTAGATTTTGACTAATTCTTGGAGGGGATTTTCCAAATGGGATTTAATAAAAAGGAATCAAGACATAAAGGAAAATATCATAAAAATGAAATTTAAAATTAAAATCCCATGAGATTGGAGCGTATTTTTGGACAATGGATATTGATTTGTTGGTTAGAAGGGTAGTTCCATTTCACGAGAGGAAATGAAACTAAGTTAATGACAATATCTATCATATATGCAGACATTTAAAAAATGTGTTTGTATCCAGGGGGAGATGCTAATGACAATTTTAAGGCATCGGTGATGTTCCAGGACAAAATGTTAGCCCAATTGAGATGTTTCCCTTATTTTATAATGCTATGTATTATTGGAATCCACTTGATTTTGCAATGTTCAAGATCCTTCTCTCCATATAACTTGGTCAACATTTTGATGAGAAATCTGATAGGTTTCTTGAAAATAGCTATAGGATATTATTTATAGGAATTAAGCTTAAACCCTTCATTTTTTCCCTTAGCCATTCTTCAATTACTCTATCATAATTTTCTCTGCATTTCTTGAAGATGTTGTTTTGGAATTTTTTTAGAAAATGAACATTCAACTGGATTTCTAGGGGATTGAGCTTATAAATAGTTGGTAGGATTTTTGTTTTCCATGAGGCTATGACAATTTTGTTATGTTCTGATATTGTATGAGTTTCAATAGTAGCATGAGTAAACATCCATGACACCATATCATAATAAGGAAAAATCCTAGTCCTAGTAGTTATTTTGTGTAACTTTGTTCTTCTTATTCCTTCAAACCAATTATTCTTTGTTTGAAAAGACCTTGTGTGTTTTAGCCATCCTCTTTCTAGCAAAAAACCAAAAATTTCCTCCCATGTCATCGTACCTTATTTTTGGGTCTTGTAAGTAGAGTTGGAGATGGGGAATGGGTTGAGGTTGACTTCCTCTGGTTGTGTATTCTCTATTTTTTTAAGCTTCTCCCTTATATGCTCCACTTATTGTTTCGCTACTAGAGATTTTCCTTTCTTCCCCATTTTTTGACTTGTGAAAAAAAATAGAGAATATATAATCTTTTCCTAATTACAATTTAAAATTGAATTAAGAATCATTTATAGTTTCATCTTTCTTACATAGAATTTTTGTAACTGATATTGTATTTTCTTAATTCAAGCTTCTTTGAACCAGATATAATAGAATGAAAACAACATGCAAGCGAAATACTCTAAGGAATTATGAATTTTGAGTAGAAACCCAAGGATGGCGTGAAAACATTTGTTCATTCATTTCCCATAGAATAATTCAACTATATTTTTCATAAATTGAGATAGGATCGGAGAAATTTATATTTTATATCTAAACAAATCAACTAAGCGTGAAATGGAAAAATTTCAAATCATTTCATTTTAAAAAATCAAATGTATGCAAATCGATAAAAAGGAATATTTTATTTGGGGAGTCAAACAGTCGAGTGGTTGGGTATTTTTTCGTTTATTGAAGTTTTATTTCTTCCCGACCCCAACTACACAAGAGTCAGGTGTTAATCGTATGTCAGATAGTCGAGAGATCAGGAGGTCGGGTGAGAATTTTCAAAACGATAGTGAATTGGCCCAACCTACTAGCTGAAAGGTCGGAAGGTCGGGTGGTCAAGTAGTCAAGTGTATTTTCATTTAAAAATGCTTTTATTGTTCAGACCTCCAACTTTTAAAACCACTTTTTGATGTTTATATTGAATTTTTTTAAAGTTTTTTGAGTGTTTTTGGAAAAAGAATTAAAAAAAAAATAAATTGTTTAGGGCTTTTTGTTTTTTCTATGTAAAAAAGCAAAAAGAGGTTTAATTTAACCTAAAAAAAATGGTACAAATGAAAAAAAAGTTATCTGTAATTTAAACATTTTAGCTAATAGCTCAATTAAAAAAATTTAGAATTTTTTTCCAATTTATGATTTATCACTGAAAATTGATAAAATAACAATATGAAAAAAATGATAAGAATATAAATACTAGTGAAATAAGAACATTTTATGCAATAAGAGTAAAAAAATGAGTTTATTTATATCTTTAGAACCTTATAATTCAATCATCCTCTAAATTTTTTAACACTACATTTAGGATTTTAATACTATCAAAGTTTTTATGCATTGTGTTATAATCATCTCTCTTTGAAACTTTGATTGCTTCACTTTTGAGAGCACAAACATCCCCTTTAATTGAATTACAAACATCGACCCACTTCGAACAAGCGTTCATAGCCCCGACGGTTTTGTTTGTTCTCCTTTTATTTCTAAACTTTTTGTTTTCACTTTTTAGCTTATGATTCATTTTATAATTTATCATATATAGCCAAGCGACAGAAACAAGGTTTTTAGAGAGTTACTTTGATAGAAAATACTTTGATGTATTAAAAGAAACTCAAACTTTGGATTGTATTATTCATTTTCTTTGAAAGAATTTGGTTTATTTATTTCAAATATTTGAAGATGATGGAACTCTTATAACATAAAATAATCAATCAACCATTTTCCAAACTATTGAAAGTTTAAGCAAGAACTAAATGATAGCAAGCATTTTTAGATTCTTTATATTTTGAGAATACTTTGTCCTTCAACTTTATTTTATTTTGAAATACAAGATATTGTATTGTTAAAAATATGCTTCTTGAAATATGTAATCATAGTTTTAATTCTACAACTTAAAAATAAAAATAAAAATAAATAAATAAAGTTATGTATAGACAATCTGAAAATAAAAAAAAATGAAAATAAAATAATTTCCAGGATACCAACATCCTTTAATAAAAAAGAATGTCTACATATGTTCTTGAAAGAATTTCATTTAGGAAAAATATATTTTCAAAATTTGCCCATTTACTGGCAAATTTTCTACTTTTCCTTGTAATGTTTGTAAAATGTAGGTTGAAGGACCAAGTTTTGAAAATTTTTGAAAAGGGACAATCCAAAAATGTTGAAATTTAGAGTGCTTGTCTTTCTCTTCATGGTTTTTATCCCATTTTAGAACCACGTCACCAACAACCAAGTCTCTATCTGATGTGAAATGTTTATTAAACCATCTTTTGATAATTTGTTGATGTTCATGAAACTTAGCTTTTGCTTTTTGTCATTCCTCTTTCAATTTCAACAATGTGTATAATATGACATCCATATCTTTGATTGAATTATGTTTAATATATTGAGCTAACTAAATAGATGGCAAGAAAATATTTGGTGGCAAAAGAGCTTTCTTACCATATACTAAGAAATATGGGGAATTCCCTAATTCTCTTTTGGGGGTGGTTCTATTAGATAATTGATTATGTCAATTCCTCTATTGATTTTGAACAGTTTTTTTTCATAATTTTATTCAAGTTTTTGTTTGTAAATTATGCTAAACCATTACCTTGAGGGTAATAATTAGTAATGAATTTAATCTTTATACCTTTATCGAGGCAAAATTCATTCATCTTGAGAGAAGAAAAATATGAAGCATTATCAAATACAAAAGATAATGGAACTCCAAACCTTTTGATTATGTGGGTTTCCGAGAAAGATCGTACTTGTTCATCATTGACTCTTTTCAAAGAGATTGCTTCAGTCCATCTTGTTAAATAATTCGTAGTTGGGAGAATGTATTTATGTAATTTTGATGAGTCTGGATTAATCTCACCAATAATATCTAATCCCCATTGCTCAAATGGTCCTCAACTTTAACTCGTTGAAGAGTAAGAGCTGGTCTTTTTCCTTTTCCTGATGTTGTTTGGCATTCTTAAAATTTTCTTGTGTACAAATAGGCATCCTTGAATAGAGTGGGATAGTAATACGCTGCTTGCAATAATTTGTGTGTCATGGTTTATCCTCCAAAATTTCCACCAAAAGGTTTGTCATGTAGCTCTAGTAAGACTTTCTCTGCATCATATTTCTCAAGGCATCTTAATAAAACATCATTATATTTTTTTCTAAAAAGAATGCCATCAATTAATTGATACTTGGAACATTTCAGACATAGAGCTCTTTTTTGTTTTATTGATAAATGGTCAAGAGAAGTACCACAAATTAAGAAATGTTTTAAAATTTAATACCATGTATTTGTAGTTTCAAGTATGTACAGGATATGTTCTTGTTTCATTTCAAATTAATTGTACCATCATATTTCAGTATTGGCACACTGATCTTCTTCTTGACAATAGCCTTCTGCTTCAATTAATAATTTGTTAGGATATTCCGACACATAGAAAATAGTTAAGTATAACTTGGTCTAGTGTAGAGTTAGGTAAATTATGTTTCTTTACTATGTACTTTCGTACTTTTGTAAATTATAATCTGATGATCACGATATGTTCTAGACATGAAGCGATCTAACGGTTCATTCTCTCCTCTGTATTACCGAAACTTGATACATGGCTTAATACTCGATTGGTCCATGATCTCTATTTAAAGAGCATGGAAGATCATTTGTAAGGTGACCGTTCATGAGAGAAGCTTATGTAAATTTTCTTTCTTTTACATTAATAATTGCCTGAAGTGGTTGCGTTGGCTCAAGCCATGGACGGTTTCCCTCTTTGAGGGTTTTAAACATGTCAAGAATACTGGTGTACTAATATGTTATCTGTTTGTGAGTGGTGTCCTTTGGTGTTCTATCTGAGGAACTTACCCTATAAATTCCTATATAATTTACACAGACCCTGTCCTTTCATGGATTTATATGGTTTAATTTCTAAATCATATTCCTGCAATGTAGTAATCCAGTTTTCTCTCTTCTCTCCTAAATATTTTTGTACCAATAAATTTCTAACTACAGGGTGAGGAACAATCACTTTAGTATGAGATTTCAACAATAAATGTCTAAAGTGTTAAACCAATTTCTAGATAACATAAGTTTTCTTGTCTATTTCTAGATAGTTTAGTTCAACACCTTGAAATCCATAACTCATGAAATAAATAGGAATTTATGTATCAT
Source organism: Pinus taeda (assembly GCA_000404065.3). Classification (NCBI taxonomy): domain Eukaryota; kingdom Viridiplantae; phylum Streptophyta; class Pinopsida; order Pinales; family Pinaceae; genus Pinus; species Pinus taeda. The sequence continues at coordinate 200,559 of APFE030694179.1, forward strand.
CATAATTTTTCTGAGTGAGAACTAGTGCATAAGTGATATCAGATCCAACTGTATATAGAAAAAATTATTTATCAAAAAATTGACTGATTAATGTTGGTGCAGCAGTAATGGCTTCTTTAATTTTTTTAAAAGAATATTTTTCTGGTGCTACCCATTTAAAAATATGATCCTTTTTAATCATATCTTGCATTGGTCTAACTATTTCAGCGAAACTTGGAATAAATCTTCGAACAAAGTTAATGTTTCCTAGAAAAAATTACATAAATTTTGGTTATGAGGAAGAGAAGTTTGTAAGATTGATTTAATTCTATCTAGATCAATAACAATACCTTCTTTAGAAACTATAAATCCCAATAATTTACCTTCAGTGACAACAAATATTGTATTTTTGATATTTAATGAGATTCCATATTTTCGACATCTTTCAAAAAAATTCTCAAACAATCAATTGTTGAATTATGTACTTTGAATAGACTATAATATCATCCAGATATACTACCATGAATTTACTAATAAGTCCATTGAAAGAAATATCCATGGCTCGTTGAAAAGTAGCCTCAACACTAATTAATCAAATGGCATCTTTTTATATGCATATGTGCCCCATTTAGTTTGAATAGTAGTTTTAATTCGATTGTCGGTGCAACCAAAATCTGGTTATAACCAAATAATCCATCAAGAAGAGAGAATATTTCAGATGCTACAACTAATTGAAGAATCTTCTCCATTGGAGAAGCAGGATAATTGTCCTTTTTAGATGATTTATTCATGTTTCAAAAATCAATGCATATTCTAATATCTATTTTTTTTTTCAAACTAGAACTAAATTTGATACCCATTATGAATGCCTGACTGTAATAATAGTTCGACCTTTTAAATTTTTATTAAGTTCTTATTTAATTTGACCTTTAAGTCTAAGATGCATTTTTCTCAATTTTTGTTGAAAAGGTTTAGTATCCAATTTAGTTTGAATTACATGTTGTATGGTTTTAGTATCATAAAACTTCAAATAGTCCTAAGTCTAAGCAAAAGCATCCTTGTATTGCTTGAACAACTTGATAAATATAGATCTTTTATTATATGTATAATTGTTTCCAAAATTAATATTTTTGAGGTTGTTTTTTGTTCACATATTAACAACTTCAAATTGCATTAAAGATATATTGGTTTTTCAATTTTTACTAACTTTGAACTCACTTTGAAAATCATATAAATTTCCCAATCAAACTATAGATTGTGGAATAAAATTTTAACCTCTTAGGTCATCTAAAACATATGATTGCAATTGAAAAATATGTTGATATTCATCAGTGATGGATCCTTTGAAAGTATCTTCTAAAGTCAAGAAATATTTAATTTGATCATCATCATCAAATGCTCTCCAATTTTGAATAATGTCGGGGATTGAAAGTCTGAAAATAATTTCAACTGAAAAACATTCTAGGGAGAAATTTTCAATTGGCATAAGTCTTGATGCTACACTAGGGAGTATATCGGCTTCAAAAATTTGAGAAGAGGGTATGGAATCTAATTCGAAGTTATCAAAATTTTGAACTAAATCCCCTCATTTCTTGTCTGTAATTTTTTAAAATATTGAAAACACAATGAATGGTTTTATTGCATTATTTTCCAATAATTTTTTAACCACCTAAAACTTTGATATGTTTTATATCCATTTCAATAGCTTTGTGAATACCTTGTAATAAAGCCGCGTATTTAGCTACATTATTTGTACAAGGGAAACTTAATATACAAGAAAGAAGAAATGTGTTCCTTTGGGATCAACTAAGACGCATCCAATACCAGCTCCTTCATTTGATTTGGATCCATCATAATATAATGTCCAACTTTCAATATAATCAGTTGTAAAGATGGATGGAGGCTCAATTTAAGGAATTTGTCTTGAATTTAAAGCTGGTACTTGGAGAAAGCTCAAGCATTCGATTTAAGTTTCTTATACATATGATTCTTCAGATGAGAAATTATCGAGATAGGTATCAAATGTATATTACCTAATGAAGGTTCGGGAAAATTAATTGGCTCATTATACTTTTCAAGGTTGGTAATTGTATGTTTTATGTGTTGTTCACGATTAACCTTGACTTTATTTGTCTTTCCGTTTAAGGCTAACCATAATGAAATCAATTTGTTGAGAAATAACCATTAATGTTTTCTAACTAATCTCGACTAAGAATTAAACCATATGATTTTGGAATATTTGTGAAAATAATTTCAATCATATGAAAAAATTTAGGATTTGAAGCAAGTTTGATTAAAACATTTTTTATTTTTCCTAAAACCTATACACTTGATCTATCCAGATGAACAATTTGGGTAGATGAGTTTGTAGGAGATTTTATTTTTGAACAAAAGATAAGGGAAATACATTAGATGAAGCTTCTGAATCGACTAGGCAATTATGTACATTTCTGTTGCATATTTCAAAAGTTAAAAGGAAATGAGGAGTTTGAGATGATGATTTATTTCCAATTAAAACGCATTAATATTTGAAATGTTTTTATATGGAGATTTATTGGAGTTTTCAAATGAATCATTTGCTAGATCTTTAACCAATTTATCCCTTTGTTGAGTTAGCTTTGATAATTCAAATAATGAAATATTAGCCCTAGTTTTCTTCATGTCTTCAACAAAATCATAATCCAAAGTTTATGTCACAAGAAGAGCATTAGATGTAAAAGTAGATTTATCAGTAGTTTAATTTCATTTTGTTTGAGTAGGAGGATTGGGATTTGATGATGATGATTGATTTAGAGAAGTATTTTGACTCTTTGATCTAGTTTGTACAGTGTTAATGTCTTCTTCATCTTCGAAAAAATCATTATCAATTAATCCTCCTTTAGAGGCATCCCATAAGACGTTAATTTTACTAGATTATTCTTCTTTCTTGCTTTCATTCTCTTGTTGACTTTCATTCTCATCTTCTATAAATACTTTAAACATGTTTATAAAAGAAAAAAAAAAAAAAATTCAGAATGTTTATCATTATGAGCTTGACAAAAATCATCATGGGAATAATCATTACTGTTGAACTATTTATGAGTGCTTTGATTAGGATTCGGGGTTGGATTCCTTCTAAAATGTCTTCATGTTTTTTTTATCACTAGAGTTTCAGAAAGGAAATTTTTCAAATCACTTATCTCATTAGACATCTTTTTAATTACCTTCTGGATTGAGTCTAAATTGATATTGTCTTTTTCTTTTTTGTCATCAATTTTTTTACTAGTTGAAGGATTTTTAGAAGAAGATATTATTTTATTTCTTTCTTGTACTAATGCATGTTTTGAAGCAATCTCTGATATTTGTTTTTCAATGTTTAAGGCCTCTTCCCTGTTTAAAGATAATGTAGTTTTTTCTGCTCTAATAAGAGAAAATGAAATATTAGAGGGAAGAGCAGTAGTATAGACTTCATTTAAAATATCATCACCTGGTATAGAAGTTGTAGGCATTTTTGTTAAGGATAGAAAGTAGTGTTTGATTAAATTTTTTGATTGATTCGTCTGAATTCATCCTAATATTTGATAATTCCATGATTAAATATGCTTTAGTTTTATCTTCCATAGTTTTTAATGAATAATTTTTCAAAATATTCCCAAGTTGTAATAGTACCATCAACGATGATGAAATTCGACAGTGAAAGGAAACAACTTGTAAACTTGATCTTCATGTTGAACTACATCTAACTTAATAGATAACATGAATTGTTTAACATGTTCTTCAGCGGTAATGGGACCATTTGGATTAAACTTGGGAAGCCATATTTCATAAGGCTTTGGAAAATCATGTTGATCTCCTATAATAGCAATTGTTCCAATAGATAACCAAGGTTGACTGCCATGGGTGACTTTGGGGATGATGAAATTGAACCTGCTGAATGAGGTGATGGATTTTTTTGAGGAGGAGGTCCTGGGGGGATAACCAGAGGTGGAGGTATTGATATTTGAAGAGTTGTAGAAGTGTATGGAATGGGAAACTGACTCAAATAGTTGAAGGAGTTACTATTTGAGATGCAATAGGATCATTTTCCCAATCAACTTCTTCAAAAGGGAACAACGGATTTGTAAAAGTTGTAAACTCGGATGAAGCTATAGGATTGGAATATGTTGATGATCTAGGACTACCTTTAGAAGAAGATGAAATTATAGCTCTGACGTCATGTTTGGGTCTTCTCCTTCTAGATATATCAAATAAAATAGGTGATAAAACTGAGACTTTTATTTGATATTGAGTATATACTCTTGAAAATTCAATTTGAGGGTACATAGGAACAGATGAAACCTCAATTGATTCTTTTAGGAAGGATGTAACTGTTGATGAAACAGGTAAAGGTTTAGTTGGATGAACAACAGTAGATGAGGTTTTGATATCAGACGATGTTATAGCATGCATTGAATCAATAGGTTTATCAACCATAAAAAATATATGGCCCTCCTTCTAGCACCAAATTGTTGATAGGTGGAAAAATTCCTCTTGTAATGAGTGAGTATTTTCCCAATCAAGGTCCCAATTAGACCCTTTTTCATTTAGATGGTTGTATACTCTCCGAAAAATAGGTTCGATTGTCTGTATTAACTTTAACTAACTTATAATAATAGTTAATAACTAATCTAGCGAAAATATATGACATATTCTAATAATTACAATTATCTACAAAAATATAAACAAGTTGTTGGTAAAATGGGATCAGTTTAAACAGTAGTGAACTAAAGGATTCAAATTAACATAATAGCATGTGAAATATCATGTGATAAAAATTCTTGACTGAATTTTGGTTCCAGAAAACCACACAGATAAGTTTTGAATAAAGTTTTTATACAAAAAACTCCAAAAGACATTTTTCAAGTTTTCACCCTTTTCAAACAATTGTTTTGTTATTTTCTTGGAATATATATGCATGCATTGACTAAAGGAAATAAGAGAAAATTTTTATCTCGAAAATGAGAACCTATCTTGGGAATATCATATAACAATTTTCAAACAGTAATGAAAAATTAATAACTTATAAACTTTTGTTGATAATAGGATTTATATTGTAACACATCATAAGAAATGTTTAATAGAAAAATCAAATATTCATTCAGAATTAAATATCACAAGTTGAAGAGAAATATGAGAGGCATCCATTAAGTAATTAAAATGGTGTCTACACATAAATCACATAGTTTATCACGCATTAAAATTGAAATTGGTCTTCAAAAAAAATTCGATACCTCAAAATTGATTCAAAAATGCAACTTTGTAGTCTTTACAATTTCTCTACCCCTTACACCGATGCAAAAGGTTCTATAAGTACTTGAAAAATAGGATATCTTTCAAAAAATAAGATAAGTCTTAAAACAATAAAATCAAAATATTTTCTGAAAAGTAAATGTCTAATTCTAAAATTATAAATCCTATCTTTGTTTAATTGATATCTCCCTGAGAAGTAGGTAACTTCTCCTCGCCTTTAAAATCTTCATAGTGAAGATTGAGAAATAGATGAGATGCATGAACCTTGATATACTTCACCCATTGTGAATACACATGGGAAACATCCAAGAAGTGAATAGAAGAAAATTGATTTATATTTATTTGGTAGTTAGAAATCAAACCTTGGACCTTCTTCTTTATCTTTTGATATTTGATTTCAAATTTAGCAATAAGATTGGTTTGGACAAAAGGAAGTTATAGAAATTTCTAGAAAATTTGTTGCTTCCAAATCTTAATCCTTTTGATTTCCACCTAATATTTGGTGATAAAGTCTTTTGTTTGTTTCTTTAATTCCCCTGGAACAATTTCCTCTAGTGGCTTGGAACCTACCAAGTAAAATTATTCTATAAATCAGTCCCTTTCTCCCAGATTTTCAAGCATTGTTGTTGTGAAATTTTGATTCATTCTTTAATTTCTCTGGCTTCAACTTCCCTGTGACTCAAATATGCAAGCATCGTCATGTGGGATAGAGAGTGGTATGAGGGAAGAAGTGGAGTATTTATATCAAATATTTGTGGAAGGAAATTTCAATTGTTTTCTTTCTTGTCTTTCTTAAACTTTCGTAATTTCATCAGATTGGAATTCATTCTCCAAATCAAGAATAAAAAAAAATGTTTTTAATGTTTTTGTCTTCTTCTACTAAAGAATCAATTCTTTCATTTAAATCTATAATCTCTTGATAAAATCTTGAGATTTTATCCATCATTTTATATAACTTTTATTGATCTTTTCTTAAAATTAAACAAATATGTCAAGTTTTCTCTCTGAAAAATTTCAGGCTCTATGTGGCTTCTTGATTTTGATTAAGTTGGCTTTGAAGAGAATCAATTTTCTTTCAAATACATAGTCATGATCTTAGAATTGCTTTCAGATTCTTCCTTCAAAATATGAGTTTTATTCTCATGCATTTGCCTTAATTCCTGAACATATTGCTCATCTTTTTAATTTAACTCTTTCAATTCTTCCTGAAAATGTTTCTGTAGATTTTCCCTTTCTATAGCATAACCTTGAATCAGAGTCGTAGAGTATTTCTGCCAATTTTCTTCATTAAACAATTCACTTTTCTCCAATTTTTCTCTAACACTTTAATTTTTTGTAGACTATTTTCATTGAGGTTGCAAGCACATTTATATGATATTGATTATAATTAACAAAATCTCCTTAGGCCTGGGAGGATTCTTGGGCTTTTTCATTCACATCCTCTTGAGCTTTCTAGCTGAATTCAAACACAATCTCTAAAGAATCATGCTTCGTTTTCTTTTTTTGTATCCCTATTGATTTTGTTTAAGAATTAAAATAGTAATCTGTTAAAGAAGGAATTGTATCTAGAGTTGCCTATATCTCATAAACTGGTTTGAAAAAGAAATATTCCCAAGGGATCTTGGTAGAAATAAGTGTAATTGAGGTCTTAGGAGATGTAATGGAAATAGTATCCATCTTTCTTTGTGATTCTATTGCTTCTTCATTTTTCTTAATGATAGTTTGATCGAATATTTGCTTCTCCTTCTCCTTGTCAACTTCCATGCCTTGACTTTTTATATTTTCTGGTTGCTTTTGTTCTATATCCTCAGGGGAACTGATTAGAATAATTTCCTGTTTAGTTATTATTTTCTTCTCTACTTCTTTTGTTGTCACTAGACTTTATTGCTTTTCTTTAGGAAATTTCATAGATGCAACTCCTATTGTAACATCCTGATCTTTTTTCATTCCTTTATGGCTTCCGACTTCTTTACCTGTAACAACAACATCTTCCATTTTTTCAATTTCAACTTCTTATTCCTTTTGAAAGACAATAGAAGAATATGAAGTGATTTACTTGAAATTAAATTGAAAGATATCACAAGTCTGTAATTCCTCAAAAGAAAATTTGAGATGGAGACCTTTTTCTCTTAAAAAATATTCAAACATATTTTCTCTAAACTTTTGTAACCGGTCTCTTGTTTAAATATATAAGAGCTTTCCTCTTTCAATAGCCTATTGAAAGTCATCAATATCTATGAAAATCTCATCAAAAGGGTGCTCCTGATGAATAATTTTTTTCCTAAAGCTAAATGTTATATAATGACTATTAATAATCCCATGAGGATCATAGTCATACTAAGGTAGAGAATGTAACCAAACTTCTTGAAGCTCTTCAACTTCCTTGAATCCATGCCCTTTGTCCCTACTATTTATGTCACCAAAATTAATTTGAAACCGAGGCCAAATTTTCTTTTGTAACTTACTTAACTTCATGGCCTAGCCATTCAAAATAGTTTGATTTGAAAATTATCTCATGGCAAGCCATTTAGGGATATAATAGGGTATTCGGTGAGGGTCAACCTCACTCCCATAAAATCTTATATAAGAAAACATCTCCTCCCTAAACCAATGACCAATGGACTCTAGGCCTTCGTTCAGATTTTGTCAAATTCTTTGAGGGATTTTCTCAAATAGGATTTCATAGAAAGGAATCAAAACATAATGGAAAATATCATAAAAACGAAATTTAAAATTTGACTCCCACAATATTATGGCGTAGTTTTGGATAGGGATTTTCTGGTCAGAAGGGCAGTTCCATTTCACAATAGGAAATGGAACTAAAGCAATGACAATATCTATCATATATGCAGACATGTAAAAAAATGTGTTTGTAACCAGGTGGAGACCCCAAAGAAAATTTTAAGGCATTTGTGATGTTCTGGGACAAAATGTCAGCCCAATAGATACGTTTCCCTTCTTTTAGGATGCTATTGATTATTGGAATCCACTTGATTTTGCAATGTTCAGGATCTTGGTCTCCATATAACTTGGTCAACATTTTGATGAGAAATATGATAGGTTTCTTGAAAATGGTTATAGGATATTCACTATTAACCTTAAGCTTAAACCCTCATTTTCTTCCCTTAGCCATTCTTTAATTACTTTGTCATAATTTTCTCCACATTTCTTGAAGACAGTGTTTCAGATTTTTTTTTAGAAAATCAACATTCAGCTGGATTTCTGGGGGATTGAGCTTAAAAATAGCTGGTAGGATTTTTGTTTTCCATGAGGCTATGACAATTTTGTTATGGTCTGATATTGTACGAGTTGAGGTATCAACATGAGTAAAAATCCATGACACCATATCATAATAAGGAAAAATTCTGGCCCTAAAAGCTATTTTGTATAACTACGTTCTTCTTATTCCTTCAAACTGTTTATTCTTTGTTTGAGAAGACCTTGCGTTTTTTAGCCATCCTCTTTCTTCAAAAAAACCAAAAATTTCCTCCCATCTCATCGTACCTGCTTTTTGGGTCTTGTAAATAGAGTTAAAGATGAAGAATGGCTTGATGTTGACTTCCTCTGGTTGTGGATTCTCTATTTTTTTGAGCTTCTCTCTTATATGCTCCACTTATTGTTTCACTACTAGAGATTTTCCTTTCTTCCCCATTCTTTGACTTGTGAAAAAATATAGAGAATATATAATATTTTCTTAATTAAAATTTAGAATTGAATTAAGAATTATTTATAATTTCATCCTGCTTACATAGAATTTATGCCATTGATATTGTATTTTCTTAATTCAAGTTTCTCTGAACCAAACATAATAGAATGAAAACAACATGCAAGCGAAATACTCTAAGGAATTATGAATTTTGATTAGAAACCCAAGGATGGTGTGAATTAAATTGTGCATTAATTTCCCATAGAATAATCCAACTATCCTTTTCGTAAATTGAGATAGGATTGGAGAAATTTATTATTCATATCAAAACAAATCAACTAAGCGTGAAATGACAAAATTTCAAATCAATTCATTTTAAAAAACAAAATGTATGCAAATCGAGAAAAATGAATATTTTATTCAGGGAGTTGGACAGTCAGGTGGTTGGGTATTTTTTTGTTTATTGAAGTTTTATTTCTTCTTGACCTTGACTACACAAGAGTAAGGTGTTACTCGTAGTTTGGGTAGTTGGGAGGTTGGGTGAGTATTTTTAAAAAGATTGTGAATTGGCTTGAACTACTTGTCGGATGGTTGGGTGGTCGGGTAGTCGGGTGTTTTTTCATTTAAAAATATTTTTATGGTTCCAACCTCCGACTTTTAAAACCACTTTTTAATGTTTATCTTGAATTTTTCAAATTTTTTCGAGTTTTTTAGGAAAATAAATAAATTGTTTAGGGCTTTTTGTTTTTTCTAATGTACAAAATAAAAGCAGGGTTGTTGTAATCCTGACAATATGTCGCAAAGGCTCAAATGAAGGTAAGTACTCTATCCTTTGCCTTTCTTATTTAATTTTTTTTTTGCAAAATGTAACAAATTAATTAAAAAAAACACACAACCATGTACAAAAACCATGAAAACCAATTAATTTAAAAAAAACATTACGAAAATTACAATAAACAAAAAAAAAAAACCTTTTTCAAAAAACGTAGAAAATCACAAAAACAACCAAGAAAACCATATAATATATAATAATTATATAATATATATATATATATATATATATATAATATATATATTATATATATATATCTATATATATATTATATATATAATATATATATATATATATTATTCAAAACAACTTAGAAAACCATATTAAAAAAAAAAAAAAATAACCCTCTTAAAAGCAACCTAGAAAAATACTTTGAAACACAAAAAAAAACCATAATTTAGGTTTTAATTTGTTTCTTACTTTCAATGTTTTGTTTATTAAATGTATAATTTTTTTGAATGAAAAAAACATTTTTTTCTAATTATTTTAGGTATAAAAGTTTTTTTTTTTAATTTTGTGAAATAAATTTTCAAATTTGTTTTTTATTTTTTGTTATTTAAATGCACTTTAAATTTCTAGCAAATTAGACCGAAAATATACCCCAAAAAACTCAAAAACAAGAAACAACAAAACTATAACCAATAAATAATTAAATTAGGAGCTTGATATTGACATGATGAATATGGTTGTGCATAGTGAATCTCTATTTATAAAATAAGAAATTTTATTTTATTTTATTATTTTAAATTTAAATTAATTTATTATAATTTTTTTTAATAATAAATATAATATGATTATATTTTAAAAATTACAATATTATTCCTTAAAAGTTAAAAAATCCAAAAAAAATATAATAATAATAATAATAATAATATCCATTTTTAAGATCACAGCCAAGCCAGAGGACCAAATTGGTGTATGAGACCCCCTTGTTTGGGGGACAAGGGTTTTTTATATATATATATATATATATAGTTGATATATATAATACATAGTTTATATAATATATTGGTTCATAACAACTATAAAACCACTATAATTATTTAATATGTTATTAATAAATATTTAAATACACTTATATATAACATATATACACATATAATATAACTATGTATATATAATCATAAATTAATTAATATTAAGTTATAAAATCATAACTCTCTCTCTCTCTCACACACACACATATAATATAACATAAATTAGTTAACATAACATAACATAGGTCTATTATTATTTAACATAATATATATTTATTTATTTTTCGGTAAAAAAAATTGCATTATATTATTATAACTTCAAGAAAAAACTACATCATCGTCAGATCATCTAAATACATCATTGTTGTCACACCAAACAAAGTATCAAGCTTGAGAGATAACACGAGTCCTGCTATGAACAAGATTAAGTCTCTGAAGAGGCCAAGTCAACCCATGTCGTTGGTTATTTCTTATACAAAAGTAGCACAAAAAGAGAATTTTCCAAAAATACACATTACGGGGATGGGTTGGGGGAAACGGTGGCGGGGCAGTAAAGAATGCAACCCGCTCATGCATGTGGTAGTCAATACGTTCCACCCAGGTCTCCAAAGCCCAAAGGTGGTCATTTGTTCATCGTCGAAGGCCATCTATGGAATCCAGGAGCTTGTTTTGTGTGTGTTGGAGGTCATTAATGTAGGCCACCAATTCATGATGATCATCATACGTTGTTCCCTCAAAGTATCCATGCTCAAATGGAGATTATTCAATTTTGCTGCAATGGAGTCCAAGGTGATCGGAGCCTCTACGTGGTTCGGGGAGAAAACTAGGGACATGGTTTCCTCAACATCAGAATGGCGGCTCTCGATCGACTTCGAGGCTAAACTAGGCACACCTTGTTGTAGATGATTTTCCATGCAGTGACTAGCTCCTCCTCTGTGAGTGCGACCTCTTTGTCTCGACATATATCCGACACCTTCACCACCAGTTGCACCAAAGCAAGGATGAATCTGTCTGCCTCGTGCAACCCACCACACTCTCCTAATATGAACTAAACACAAAAATATGTTGCTTACCGCCCCAGCGTTAGGGAGTCTTGAACAATTGGTGCAATTCCTATATCCCTCTCCATTGTCTATCGACGAACTTGGGGGCATGTTACCAGTCTCTGAATTGGATGGGTCGCTCCAAGGAAAGAACCAAAACCCAAATTCTCCGTCGCACTACCTCTACAGAGGAGAAAACCCTTTCCAGAGATAGAATCTAAGTGAGGAAGGGGAAACGAATGCACGCCACCCACACTCTCCAACCCCGGAATTGTCTCCCTCATCACACCAGCTGCTCCAATTTTCCCTCGGGTCCCATGGCTTAATTGATTGCAGGTTCCAGTCCCCCGCACATCCACTTTCCACGAGCTCGTCCTGCATTGTCGCTCGAAGCCACATCTTGAGCTTGGACACCAATACCTCACTACTTTGTCACACCCAGAACTCCCTCCTCATCACCCAACAACTGCAAAAAGCCACCCTCCTACCTACGCTACACATTAAGTAATGCTCGCGGGAGTCCATCCTAGGTCCCAATGGGCCTTTAAGGCATTCATGATGTGGGTGGAGGCCCAACTGGATCCACACTCCAACGCGTCGCCACTTGTCCCATAGATTGGACACCCCCATCAAGGAACAATTAACGTAATATGAAATTATATGTATATAACATGTAACTATAAATAAATAGTTCATAACATAATTATATAACTCGATATATAATTTAACTATTATAATATAACATTATCATTATATATATATCTATATATATATGATAATTCTGTAATTATTTATCATAATATAAAGTTATTTGACATAATATATATTTTGTAACATAACATAGTGTAACATGTACATTGTGCATAGCTATAACATAATATAACTATAACATTTAACATAGCATAATTATTTAAAACATCACACACACACACACACACACATATATAAGTTCATGTTTCAACAATGCTTTATTGATCGAAACATTACATCCATCATCAAATGTGCATTTGGTCTAGTGAAGAAAAGCATATAGACTATTTTCTAATTTGTACCATATTGTTTCATTATGTAGAGTGTTGTACAAGAAACATTGTCTTCATGTGATTGCACCTAGTACATGGCATGTGTCAAAGTAAAACATTAAGAACGTAAAATCTATTGTAGTATTTGGTTGGCATGAAATTTTATTAGTTTTGAAAATAGGTTTATTTAATTTTTTTACACATTTATGCCATATGAATAAAAGGAATTATTTAGAAATGAGAAAAAGTGTGAGAGTAGATTTGATCAATTATTTTGATTGTATTTACATGGAACTCAATGTACTTTGGTTGATAAATTATCAAAAAATGGACTCTAAAATTTAGGAATTCATGCTAGATTATTGTAGGTTTTAACCTCGTATATAAATTACCTGCATACGAATTCTAAAAAAAGAATATGAACAATGGCGAGAGCATAAAAGATAAAACAGATATACACAGAGATTTTCTCCTGGATCCCAAAATCAAGACTACCAGATTGATTTTTCATTATATTTCTTTCAATGTTACAATACATATATATACATGTCAAAGAATCCATAAACTCCAACCCATTAACCCTAGATTAGAACATAGTTGTAATTCCCTTGACCAAATCTACAAAATACCATGGGCAGAAAACCATCATGCCAAAAACCATGTTCGAAAACCATGCACAAAACCATAGGTAGGTCCACCCACCTAATATAGGGTCCAAAAAAAAATCTTGGGCTGCGTGGGGCTAGTTGTGGAAAGAATATAACACACACCTAACATTCTCCCACTTGTTGTTTTATTTCCACGATGGTGTTACACAGTAAATTGTCACTGTCATCATCTCAGTGCCTCTGTTGTGTCATGTATCAAATAAACATGTTCATGTCTTCCCACTGATGTAAGAAGATTAAGCAAATGCTCTCTGATGCTGCAAGTTGACCTTTATTCCCTAAGTTTCTACCCCGTCGTGAGTAAACCCTTAATAGACGCAACGATACCCTGTCCTAAACAGTCTCATTGATACATCGTCACAGGCGTACACCTGTTTCCTGCAATGATCGAATTTTTGGGCCCAGCGCAAGTCCCTCAGCTATTTATTGTGATGATTGGTCTGCATGCATTGCCTCCTAGCAATGTCGTCACTGAGACTTAGTTCATGGCTAGCGACGATCCAGATTGGGCAAATTTGTTTGAACAATTAGCCTTCTAGATGTCTCTAGACCTGGTTGTTGGGTCAGTTTGGGTCACCCTTCCTCCTCTGGGAAGGTGGTTCCGTCTTTTGTGCAACCTTCCTTGAGGATAAGCTCCCTCTCCCTTATTTCATGGAGACTCCTTCTCCTATAAAATCACTCACCATTGCTATGATCTACTAGTTATTTTGTTGGACAGTGCTGCTAGTTCTTTGGAGTTTGGTAGATAGCTTTGGTGTGAGTGTGACAAGTGTGGGATTGCTAATAGTTTTGTAAGAGGTTGTGGAGTGCCTTAACTTTGTGTTAAAGCTTGTGAGTGAGAGAGAGATATTATCTATTTGGGAGACCCATTCTTGAGAGTGAATGCTTGAAGAAACATACTGGATGAACCCTCCGAGAAGGCTTGCGACGTCAAGACTTGGTTGTGAGATTTGCTCTTGATTCATCTTAATACAATCAAAGATGATTTCCAATATCTTGTGTACAATTTAATTGATAGCTTATGATTTCTTGACTTTATAAGTAAATAGATCATTGTTGTTCTCAGTTACGTGTTATGTTGTTTTCTTGTGGTGTTTCAGGTTGATTTCTCATTGAGGAGAAAAGAAATGAAAGCTGGAGTAGCGCAATGGAACTTCATCAACCATTGGTTTTAGTTAGGCCTCCAACAATGACTATTTAAGGGAATCAATTGTTGTTTTATCTTTTTTGTGACTAGACCCACTCTAGGGCTAGAGGGATTGCCTCTGTCTGCAGAGGGAACACTTTCCCACTTCAAAAGTTGGCGACTCCACTGGGGAGTCCTTTGTATGTTTCTCTCTTGTTTGCTTCTATTTGGTCTTGATTTAGTGTCTCTTGAATTTTGGGGTTAAGCCATTAGTCTTTTGGGCTACCTGGGTCAATCTGGGAATCCCTTTGTTGTCTAGAAGAATAGTTGTCTTTTTTTGGGAGTTTTCATTTGTTTTCCATTATTTTTTTTAGTTCGTTGCTGAAAAAAGCTTAACAGTCATGCCAATGTTGCCCTGTCTCTGTTTTGTAAATCTGTGCATCACTGAATCCTGTCATATAGTCACGATGATTCCTGAAATCGGCACGTCGCGGAAGAGACGTGTACTCTCACGATGGTGTCACTCTGTTGCTGCGTCTATTGGCTGATCATCACTAGTTGTTGGTTTTATACCCTCGACAATTCTTGTAGAGTTGTTTTTTCAACTTTTCCTCCTAAATCTACTAGTCTTGTTTATCCCCTGTTGTCTCCCTCTTGCCCATCAATTTGTTTTAATTTCTTTTCGTTAAGGTACTGTCTCTTTGGTTTCATTGAGTGAATCTTGTGTTTTTAGGCCTTGTGACCTAGCTCTTCCAAGTTTTTGAATCATCTGCCCGGGTTTCTTGTCCATCCAACGTTCATCCATGACCATCTTATTGGTTTGCTTAAGGCTTTTTCATTGCTTGTTTCTTGTTGGTTGATGTTTAGTGTCAATTATTGGACCAATTTTTGATATTTATTCGATTTTTCGCTACCAAGCATAGATTACAATTGCTTGGATCAATCAGTTCACACTTGCTTGTTTATCTCTTTAAGTTCAAAACAATCAAAATCAAAAGATTGCATTCATTTAGTATACGAAAGTGAAAGTAAATTTGCATTTCAAATTTTCATATTTGAGAAATTGGAAAGAAAACTTTAAATATATCATCAGTATTATTGATGCACTATAGGATTGGTCTATTAATGCATTGTGTTTCTTAGCGCTTGCATTTGCTTTTCTTGATTTTGTCTTGGTTTGGGAATGAACTCTCTACATTTCTGTATGTAGGTGTTCATCGAAGTAAAAGATGCTTTACTCATTCTATTTGCATCCTAGGATTTTTGATATACATATGGTAGGGCCTAGAAATTGAAACCTAATTCAAGATCAACTCTGAAATGAACTGAATGAACTTAACAACGCATTGGAACTTAATGCACATTATTTAGAGGTCTAGGCTAGAGATGCACTCCGGCGTCGTTAAACCTAGTCACTATTTCTTTCACTTAAGGTTGGGTGATTCCTCCTTCTATGACTCAAGAGCTGCTAGTACGGACTTGCGCTCCGAGTACCATCGAGTATATATTGGGAGATCCCACTAGGTTATCGTCCTACATCCATAGGAAGCCATGTCTTCCACCTTACAAACCGTAACGTACTGAACGCAACATTCGGAAAGATTGATTGCCGTATGGAAAGCCCTTGGTTTTCATATGATCACCGAGGTGTATATGCATTTTTACAGGTTGTTTAGTAAACCTTTTGCCTATTTCTCCATAGTAGTCACTTTCGTTCCTTTTCGGACTCCTTAAAAGAAAAGGGCCATCTAAGCACTTGTCCTTTCAGGCTCATTAAATATTCAAAAGTGACTAGAGTCATCTTTTTCGTCCTTTTATCGACTCTTTAAAGATGAAAAGGTAAAGTTCTGTTCGTGTGTCTTAAAATTTACTCGGCCACATTCACATTTACCTTGTTAGATCTTGATTTCATTTCAGTTTGCGTAGGATTGTTTTCCTTACTCATTTATTTTTTTCCCTAGGGCTTTTGAGTTAAATCATCCTAGCAAAATCACCGATCCCATCTCCCGTACCAAGTGACCAAGGCTCTCCATCTTCTATTGCTTCTGAGGTATCGATTGTTAGTGATACTCTTCCTGTTGTTCCGAGTATCCAACCGCTTAACTCTTGCACTCTAGAAGACGATTTTTATGATATTCATTGGAACCCCATTTGGGAGCCTTCCAAAGAAGACTTTCCCATTACTCCTTCTAGTGTCTTGGTCCCAATGTCTTCCTCTGACATGGATGAGACGAACCCCGTCACGGGTGAAGAAACCTTTATGGCAAGTGGTGAAATCCTTATACATATGGAAAATTCACCCTTCCGTGTCACCCCTATTGGTATCACATTGCCTTTACGCTATCATGCTTTGGCTGATATCATGAGTTCCAAATCTCCCCTTATGAGTTCCATGTGGTCTCGTAGCATCACTCTGACCTTAGAACCTTTTACGCCCCAGATTCACAATGTGACTGTCACATCTGTCCCAACTATTTCGACTATTTGTGTGGCTTCTTCAGCCCCCATTGTCAGTGCCATCACTACATCTTCAATCGTGACCATTGTTGCTAGACTATCAAGTGATCCTAGAGATGGTGGTCCATCGGCATCGACATCACCCATACTGCCCTACCTTCTTCTAGTTCCATTCTAGTACGGGGGCATATGATCAATACTTGCAAGCTCTTCAGAGTCTAGATCCATAGAATCTGTTTCATTATTATGATTCTCAAGGAGCCCATATTTATCACCATGGACCCATAGCACCTCAACCTGCGGTTGAGGTTTCGGTTCCATTATCTGTTGCTTGGGGCCCCACCAGTTATCATGATGGCCAAGCACAACCTTCAAATTTTCAAGGTCCACCCTATCAAGGTCAACCATCTTACAGGCAGTCGTCGTCTCACGGACAGTCGTATTATGGGAAACCTTATCTAGGGCAACCTGTTGGCCCACAAGGACAACCCTTACAGGGACAACCTTCGGCCTTCAGTGGTTCCTCTTTTACTTACTTCAGGCAACCTTTTGGTAACCCAAGACAACCTTACATCCAACAAGGCCAACCTGGTACCCAGCAAGGTCACCCCTCTGGACAAGTAGGTCAACCTCAAATCCATCAAGGCCAATCCATTGTCTAGCTTGGTCTATCTTCTAGACAAGTTGGTTAGCCTCAAATCCCGCAAGGCCAACCAATTGTTTAGCTTGCTCAACCATATGGTCAGTCAGGACAACCTTCGGTTGTTCAAGGTCAACCCATTACCTAGTAGGCTCAACCTTCTGGGAAAATGGGTCAACCTTAGTCTTAACCAGGCCAACCTTCTAGCTAGATGGGTCAACCTCAGTTTTTGCAAGGACATCCGTCTGGACTTGCTAAACTAGGAACTCAAATGCTCATTACTTCTCAAGCTCCATCTGGTTTTCAGACCCAGTTTGGGCTCCAGACCCAACCCGGTCTTCCAACTCAAGTTGGTTTTCAAACCCAACCTGCTTTTCAAATGCAACCTAAACCCCAGGCACAGTTTGGAGCCCAGCCGCCATATGGTTTCTAGCAGCCCCAAGGGCAACTTCAAATTGCCCCATACCAAAATTATTAACAACCACAAGTTAACCCTTATCAAAATTTTCAACAACCATACGTTGCTCCTGTTGGTCAGGTTGGTAATTAGTGGACTGCTGGTGGTCAAAACCAGGGTCAGTCATCTAGTTACAGTTATAATCCCTATGGACAAAATCCCTACGGACAAAACCCTTATGGGCCAAATCCGTCCGAGAAAAATCAATGGGGGCAACCAGGGACTGGATGGAATTCTAATGCTTTTTCATACCCGCGGCCTCAGATGTCCTTCAACCCTCAATTACCTTTTTTGGTGACGTTGGAATTGTTAGATGTATCCAAATTGACAAATGATCCCATTCTTCATAATCCATATTGGCCATTGGTTCCAACTAAGATTCCTGGTGATTGTCCCAAGTTCAATGCTAAGGCTGGAGAAGATCCCCAAGCTCATGTCATGACCTATCACCTATGGTGTTCATCGAATTCATGGCTTGATGATTCAATCTGACTCCTTCTATTCCAATGGACTCTCACTAGCTCTGCCGCAAAATGGTATATTGAGCTAGCTCGCAGAACTTTTCAGGACTTTAGCTCACTTGCTATGGCAATTTTTAACTCATTTTTAGTTGTTGATTCGATAGGAAACGAGCACACATCTCCTAACATCCTTGAAACAAGACATAGCCACGTATATCTCCGATCATATCCATGAATGGAGGAGGCGTTGTCATTTAATTAAGTTCAGGATCACCGATCAGCTTCTGACTGACTAGTTTACAACCTCGTTCATCAATCCGATAGCCCGGGACATTGCTATGGCGGCATGTGTAACTAAAGAGTAGGCTATTACACATGCTCAGTATCTTGACTTGGTTTACTCCCAGTCTAGTATGCTATATGATTATTTACCTGATGCTCTACGACCCGGAACTTCCAAAGCTCTGTCAACACCATCTGTTGGTGGTGTCATCGGTTTCGTTAACGTGTCCTCCAGAAAATCTTCCGCGAACCCTACGAAGCAAAAGTATAATGCTCCAAATGAAAATGATTCTCAGGCTTCACCCAATTCTGGTAAAACTTCTGAAGTTAATGATGTCTAGTCCACCATGGTGGAAACAACTTCGAAAGGTAAGAAGAAGGGGAAAGGGAATAATAAAGCTGATCAACCAAAGCAGTATCCCCCTAAGCCTCTCGCTGAGGAAGGTGCCAAGTGCAAGCCTATGTATCCTTGTCTCATTTTCGGCGAGGATCACTATACTAAAGGTTTCCCTAGGTGGTCTGAAGTTAGTCGTTTGCTAAAAGGCACCCCTGGGACTCCTATTGTGCTCAAAGAGCCTTTCCCCTCACAAAAGACTCAAATGGTGGCTGATCCATCTCAATCCTCTTCCACCTTTGACTCTCAAGTCTTTATGGTTGGGACAATTCCCATCCATATTAGTACATGTTCAAAAGAATATCCTTCACCCGCCAGGAATGAAACTGAAGTTCCCTCCAGTATTCCTTCGTCCAGTACTGGTCCACTCCATATTGAGCGACCTAGTACTGAGTCAGTTATTTGACCTCCTCCCAAAGGAGTGCTCTGAAAGTCTTCCTACAACCCTAATGCTCGTGCTGCATAGCACTATAGCATTGTTGAGGACTTAGCCCAAGCTCCTTTGGCTATGTCCACATTGGAAGTCCTCCAGAGTTGTCCCTCCTAGAGGAAGTCTCTGCTATTAGCCATTGGTGACATTGACCTGGTCGACTCGGATTTGATCACTTTTGACCTAGAAAATCATGTACTGAGACTGCCTCACCAAATCACCTTCCTTATTCAAGTCATCATCAATTCCAAGAATATTCACCACACTGTTATTGATGAAGTTGCTTCCACTTGCATCATGTCTATTGCTTGTTGGAAGGCTATTGCTTCTATGACCCTGAGTCAGTTTCCCAATACCTTGGAATCCTTTGATGGGAGAGATTCTCATCGTTATGGTATCCTCCCATGTCTGCCTATTACCCTGGAAGGGAAGATAGTTGAAGTTGAGGTTGAAGTTGTCGATGCAAATTTAACTTACAACCTCCTCCTAAGACGAAGCTGGATATATGCCATGCGAGCTATGGCTTCATCTCTATTTCGCGTCCTTCGTTTTCCCCATCAAGGGAAAATTATCACAGTAGACCAGTTGTCCTTCTTCTATTCTTCTTCTTCCGATGGCAACGTGCCTTTTGTGGAGCATACCTCTATTCCGTATGAGAGTGTGGGTGCTAGAATTTTTAAGGATCCTACCCTTATGGGTGTTTTTTCACTCCCACCTCCCAACATCACTCCCATCAATATGATTTATGTTCGTTTTGATCCTTGGGTCCTTCCTCCCATTGGTCAATTAGAATATTGGGGCGATGTCATGCCGTTGAGTCTCACCGAGCTCAACTATGTCAAAATTGTTTCTACATCGGCTTCATCTTCTGAACCTTCTCCTTCGAGCAGGGCTCTCCACACGTATATCCAATCCCCTTGGCTCCAAGATAGCACGTCTTCAGATCCCTTACAAGAAATCTTTCCTTTTGATGAAGCGATCATTGAGACTATGTCTTTCGAGGAACCTCCTTGGTTTGATCATCACCATCGTTCCTTGTTTCTCCCTCATCACGGGGCTATGATTACTTGTCTTGAGTAGTTTGCTTCTTGTGTCCCCTCCCAACCCCTTCAGAGACCTATTCAAATCCATCAAGTTTTCTCCGAAGGAAATATGGGGAACATTACACAAACCATACCTATCAACATCTCTGTTAAACCAGGGATCATCGAGCATATTCACATTAGAGTAACCTGTACTCCGGAGGAGATTCAACATTATACCAATCCTTTTAGAGAATTTCATGATGTTTTTACTCGGTCGTACGAAGAGATGCTCGGCATTGATCCTAGCATCGTGGTACATGAGATACCTACGTATCCGGGTGCTAAACCTATTTGACAGTGTCTACACCCCGTGCACCCCCAAAAGGCTACAAATATTAAAGGAGAAGTTGAAAAACGTTTTAAAGCAGGGTTTATTTACCCTATCCCACTCACAAATTGGGTTTCCAATATTGTCCCTGTGACCAAGAAGCAGGGAACTATTAGGGTCTGTGTTGATTATTGCAACATTAATCGTGCCTGTCCTAAAGATAACTACCCTACACCTTTCATTAACCAGCTCATTGATGATTGTGCTGGAAGTGAGATTTATTCATTTATGGACGACTTTTTTGGTTATAACCAGATCAATATATCCCCTACAGATCAACACAAGACCGCCTTTATCTGCCCGTGTGGTACCTTCGCCTATAAGAAACTCCCTTTTGGTCTTATAAATGTCGGTGCTACCTTCCAACACGCAATGTCATGCATTTCATGATATTCGATACATTGTGCAACCTTACTTGGATGACCTTCCAGCTCATTCAGCTAAGCTCCATGACCATCCAAATCACCTCTGCAAATTTTTTCTTCGTTGTCGACACTACTGTATCCATCTTAATCTGCATAAATGTATCTTCTATGTTGAATCTGGTAGACTTCTTATGTTTGTCATCTCCAAAGAGGGCATCCGCCTGGATCCCTTCAAGGTTGAAGCTATTTTGAATCTTCCTCCTCTTGCTTCTTTGCAACAATTGCAGAGTTTGTAGGGTAAAGCAATTTTTTTACATTGTTTTATTCCGAACAATGCCAAAGTTGCCAAGGGCTATATGTAGTTATTGAAGCAGGACACCCCCTTCGTCTGGGATGCTGCTACACAATAGTCATTCGGGAAACTCAAGGCTCTCCTTGTTTCTTCTATGTTGTTACGTCCACTTGATTATCATCGTGACTATGCTCTTTATTTGGCGACTATACTCACAGATTGGGTTTCCAATATTGTCCCTGTGACCAAGAAGTAGGGAACTTTTAGGATTTGTGTTGATTATCACGACATTAATTGTGCCTATCCCAAAGATAACTACCGTACACCTTTCATTGACCAGCTCATTGATGATTGTGCTGGAAGTGAGATTTATTCATTTATGGATGGCTTTTCTGGTTATAACCAAATCAATATATCGCCTACAGATCAACACAAGACCACCTTTATCTGCCCGTGGGGTAACTTTGCCTATAAGAAACTCCCTTTTGGTCTTAAAAATTCTGGTGCTACCTTCCAACGCGCAATGTCTTATGTGTTTCATGGTATTTGACACATTGTGTAGCCTTACTTGGATGACCTTCCGGCTCATTCAACAAAGTGCCATGACCATCCAAATCACCTTCACGAAATTTTTCTTCACTGTCGACACTACCGTATCCATCTTAATCCGCACAAATGTGTCTTCTGCATTGAATCCGGCAGACTTCTTGGGTTTTTCGTCTCCAAAGAGAGCATTCGCCTGGATCCCCTCAAGGTTGAAGTCATTTTGAATCTTCCTCCTCTTTCTTCTTTGCAACAATTTTAGAGTTTGCAAGGTAAAGAAAATTTTTTACGTCATTTTATTCTGAACTATGCCAAAGTTGCCAAGGGCTATACACGGTCATTGAAGCAGGACACCCCCTTTGTTTGGGATGCTGCTTCATAAGAGTCATTCGAGCAACTCAAGGCGCTCCTTGTTTCTACTCCGTTGTTACGTCTTCTTGATTATCACCGCGACTATACGCTTTATTTGGTTGTTACCGATAGCACCATCGGCATGGTACTGGTCCAAGATGATGATGATAGTATCGAGCATGTTGTCTATTATCTCAGTCACAATCTACTTGATATGGAAACTCGATATGCCTATGTTTAGAAGTTGGCATTGGCAGCTGTTCATGTCGGCCAATGTTTCTGCCACTACATATTATTATGTACAACGACGGTGATTTTTGACTGTAACCTGATGACGTACATCTTGTCACGTCAGTTGCTGGGGGGAAAATACTTGAAGTGGATTGTCATCCTTCAAGAGTTTGACTTGGAGTTTACTACGGTCAATTATAAGAAATCCCTCGTTTTTGTTGAATTACTCTGCTTGCTACCATCCGCTACCACACCCTCTTGATTAGAGGACCATATTCTGAATGAATCTTTGTTCTTGATTAGCAGCCTCGACCCTTGGTACGAGGATATTATTGTCTACCTTCAGACGTCCTCCTTTCGTCCTAATTTATCCAAGGATGCTCGGCACCGTATTCACCATCATTCGCAACCTTATCGCATTATGGGGGACACTGTGTACC
The DNA here is from genome assembly GCA_000404065.3 of Pinus taeda. NCBI lineage: Eukaryota > Viridiplantae > Streptophyta > Pinopsida > Pinales > Pinaceae > Pinus > Pinus taeda. The sequence goes on from APFE030694179.1 coordinate 223,876, forward strand.
ATCTTGGTGTTGACTCTATTCTCCGCCGTTATTTGACGTTTGAGGAAGCCGAATGAGTTTTGAATGACTGTCACTCTAGTGCCTATGGTGGTCATATGTCCGGGTATGCTACTGTTCAAAAGATCCTCCACACTGGTTATTTTTGGCTGTCTATTTTTAAGGATTCATTTCTCGCCATCCGCTCTTGTCATGCATGCCAAATCTACCAATGGAAGATGCATGCGCCTCCTGCTCCTCTACACCCTATCATTACTTTTAGCCCTTTTTCCAAATGGGGCATTGATTATATGACCTGTAACCACCGCTCGACTGGGGGGCATGGGTATATCGAATGACGGTAAGACAAAAACTCAATTTTTATTCAATCATGTAATTTCTTGATTCAAAGTCCCTTAGGCTTTTGTCACTGATCACGGATCTCATTTGCGTAATCATATAATGACTGAGTTAACAACCCAATTGGGCTTGCGTCATGATATTTCGACACCGTATTATCCTCAGGCCAATGGCCAAGTAGAAGCTATCAACAAATTTTTGGTCACGATGCTTCAGCACACCATTGGAATTCACAAGTCCAACTGGCATTTAATGTTGTTTACCGCCTTATGGGGCTACCAAACTTCAGTGAAGGATGCCACTAGATTCACCCTGTTTCAGTTGGTTTACGGTCTAGAGGCTACCCTTCCGATTGAATGTGAGATCCCTTCTCTTAAATTAGTTTTCAAATTGCTCCCAAACACTACTCTGGTAGAAGAACGTCTTCTTTACCTAGAGAAGTTAGATGAGACCCATCAACTAGCCTCTCTAGTCATTGAAGCGTAGAAGAAGAGAGTGAAAAATCACTTCGACCAAGCTGTCAACCCTCGTTTTTCGTTGAAGAAGACCTAGTCCTGCTCTATGATCAATCAAATGATAAGCTGGGGGCAGGAAAATTCGAGCCTATGTGGCTTGGGCCTTACATTGTGAAACGCGTTTTGCAAAAAGGGGCCTATGAGCTGATCGATTATGAAGGGAATCCTCTAGATAAGCCCCGAAATGGGATTTATCTGAAGAAATAATATGCATGAATTTCGTGCATTTTCTATGTACATACTTGTGTTTTCAGTGTGTGTTTGCATGTATGGCTTGGTGTGTAGGCATAATTGCCACTTATTGTGTCTTTTTACTTCTTGTGCAGATGTTTGGTACACCTTACGTTGGTTTTGCTAATGGTGCCTGCCATAGCACCCAGAACCTTTCCTCTGCAGCATGGGTGATCTACGATCCTCACGGTGAGTTAGTAGACCTTCAAGGTGTTTGTCTGGGTCACACCACAAACAATGTTGCTAAATATAGCATTTTCATTGAATTACTGACTGAGACTGCTAAACTCGATATTCATGCATTGGTTGTGAATCTGGATTTTCAACTTGTTGTCCACCAACTTAACGGGCGTTATTCCGTCAGAGATCATCAGATTTTAAGGTTGTATTTACGTGTTAAATTATTGGAGAGAAATTTTGATTTTATCACATATCAACACATTCCAAGAAGATTAAACACATTAACTAATGCATTAGCAAATCATGTATTAGACAGACATTTATGTAACATGTAATCAAACATTGTATAGAAGCATTTAGACACAGTAATAAACCATAAATAGCATTTATAAATATATATCATCTAGCGCACCGAGGTTCTCAAAAAATAAGTGTGTATGTCAAAAAATAGAGTCTATGTTCACAATACATCTGAGACACATGTCTCTCAAAAAATAGCAGGAAGTAAAACCTAGGTGTCTACAATGGTAGGTTTTGCTCTCTATAGCAGACCACTGCCCATGCGAATCGTCTCAAGAGCCTGTGCATCCTAGGTGTCACTCCGACTGTATGTCTCTGATACTCCATTGGGACCTCCTCGATCCCCCCTATAATCTGGGATCCCATCTATCAGGCCCTCAAGGTTACAAGCAATCTCCTCCTCTGCATTGCCGCCCAGGTGAACCAAAGCCAGCTCTCTATTTCCCTACGAATCCCTCCATGCCTCAAGATCCAGTCCCACGAGCCTCTCTGATCCCACATCTGCAAGTAACATAGAGACAAGAATTAAGACATATGCATGAGAAAATCCAAAAAACATCATAAAAAACAAAACACATAAATAGTGTGGCATTGGACCAAGTGTTTTACCTCCCTCATCCCACTGCTCGCCAGGCCGGAGTAGTATGTCAGGGTCTCCATGGAAATTCGTGCCTACATATGGCCAATCCTCGATGATGACCTCCTGACGGTCTAACCACTCTCAGAACAGAACTCCCTGTGATATTAGTCGACCACCACCCCCTCGTGGCATAACATGTGCCCATTGGGTGATACGGGTCTCCCGCGGTCTAGGCATATATAGGTCCATATCCTGTAGCTGAAGGGGTGGCACCCGCTCTAGCATGAGCAGAACTAGAATGGATCCGTATCTAAACTGTTTTGCCTCCCTCATCGACACTTATTAAGCTGCCTCTTCATGTTAATGGACACTAATTCGGCCCAGTTATACATGGTCGGGGTAAGGCAATCAAGGGCCAGCCGAATATGAGTCTTTTTTGCCTCATACTGAGCTTGATAACCTGTTGCTCTCATAACCATAAAAAATACTGAGCGAAGGGTCAAATCCCCCATTGTCGAGATCTGTAGCTTCCCACTGGTGGATGATTTGCATGCCCCTGGGCACACTCGCGCTATCAGCATATCAAGGGTCTCACCAGCAACTCGCGTACCCTCTAAGATCGATCTCTTTCCACGACAAGAAAAACGAGTCAAAAAATATATGTTCATTGCGTCGAACTCAATTTCCTTGCCATGGTTGGCGAACTTCCCCTCTATCCATGAGCGGATCAACAACTCGAGCAAGTCAGGTTGTGCTCGAAGGTGTGGTGTAAGGAAAATTTTCAATGATCCACACTCACGTAGGGCTCTCCTACACCCGAGATCATTAAATGCTTGTTCGTCATTGTCATCGTGGGTTCTCTCTGCCACACGAATGCAATTTTTCCCTGCATTGAAGGAAAAAATAATTAGAACCTTTTCTGTTAGCTTAAATAAACAGTTTATAAAAAAATTCAATCTTTACGGTGTCGTCATGGTTGTTTTTCAAATAGCAATGACGGCTCGAGGTCAAAGTTCATTTTTTCCGCGATCGTCACAAGAGTACATCTGTCTCTAGTGACAATCTTGATGGTAGTGTGCGTTAACATGCTCAGTCGTCACTAACCCGAGCAGATCTTCTGCGATGATCGAGAGGCAGATTTGGAACTAAAAATTCACCAAAAACCACCTATGAAATATGAAATTGACTGAAAAACCATGGAAATGCAGTGCAAAAGAGGGATTACTTACTTGGTAGGAGTCTCGGGTGAGATGGTTGATCGTTGATGCCGGAATCAAGCTCAGAACTTTGCTCAGGTTTGCACACAAAATCACCAAAGGTAAAAAAACTCAAAGGGTAAATGTAAAAATGAATTACCATGGACCCCTTTTATAGTGATTTTTCCAAATTTTTAAGGTTTTGCACTATAGGGTTTAGGGTTTTATCATTTATTTTTAAGTTTTATTTAGGTTTTTTGAGTTTTTAACCTAATTTCCATATATATGTAGGTTTTAACCTCGTAAAAAAATTACTTGCATACGAATTATAAAACACAGAAAGTAAACAATGTGAGATCATAACACATAAAACACATATACACAGAGATTTTCCCCTGAATCCCAAAACCGGGACTACCAGCTTGATTTTTCATTATGTTCCTTTCAATGTTTCAATACATATTTATACATGCCAAAGCATCCAATACCATGGACCAAAAACCATCGTGTCTAATACCATGGAATGAAAACCATTGCATCCAAAAAACATGTCCAAAAATCATGCACAAAACCATAGGTGGGTCTGCCCAACCTAACATAGGGTCCAAAAC